>CAJVPK010000021.1:0-104597 GCA_910592015.1 Diversispora eburnea | reverse complement strand
TATTTGATACAAATTCAAAATCATAAGGTTTGACTTTTAAAGAATAATTTGAAATTTGTGCAATTAATTCATTTGCTGATTTATTTCTTCCTCCTAATAACTTCCATATTGCTAAAGCCTTTTTACATATAATATAAAAGGTATTCATTCATAAACCAGTATCTAAATTATTAAATATATAAATAAATATTTATTTAAATTTAAATTTAAAAAAAATTATAAATACCTTTATATTTAGGATGTAAAAAATAAGTCAACAAATAATAATCAAAGTTAAATTCTTTCCATTATCAATTAAAAACTCTTTGACATTCATCTGAAAATCTAGCTTCTATTTGTGATAATTCCTTAATTGTTGCTGCCATAATTACAAGATTAATAAAACAATCAGCTAAAGTTGTTAACTTATATTCAAGATTTACTATAGCTTTTTTAATAGATAACAATAATGCTCTCAAATCTTCAACATTTCTGAAAAAATTTCTTTGTTTCAAAATTGATATTATTTCTAAATTTAATATTTGTAAATCATTTTCTATTATCTTTAAAAAAAAATAAGTATAAAATTAAATTATATTAATTTAATTAAAATTTAAAATTTAAAATATATTATTACCTGCTTTAAAATGTCTTCACATCTTAGAATTGAATCAATACAGTCAAAAGCAGTAGTCCATCTTGTTGAAATATACTTTTTCAATTCATCACCTGTAACTAAGTTATCTATAATTTCTTGTTGAATATATACACCAGCTGCATGTGATTGATTGAAAAAATTTATAATCTTTTTACAATTTGCAATTATATTTGCAATCCAATCAAGTTGTATAATATCTTTTGACAAAAGATGAATGTGATATACAATGTATCTCATTGATAAAATATGTGGATATTTTTCTGCTACCAACCTTTTTACAAGTACAATATACTTATAAAATAAAAAATTTTATGTGACAATAATAATTAATTTTATTATATTAAGTTTGAAGATGATGATCATGTGATAATTTATACATCTGTGGTTTCCATATAATATAGAGCGATTTTCTCTAAGATGATTTTAGTATCATTTGAAAGATCTCATTTCAAGTGATACTTGAATTACCTTTCCAAAGACAATAATTAAAAATCAACTACGTACTGCACCAACGATTTCAAAATTCAAAATTATTTATTATTGAAAATTTTTTTTTAAAATCTATATTACATATTTTTAATCACGTATGATAAAAAAGAATTTCATATAATTGATGATTTCTATCAATACACAAGATAATAATATTGATAATAATATTATTATTAATTAATATAATAAAAAAATAAAATAAAATAATAATTTTTTATAACATTTACTACTTCAATTTAGGTTATCAACACTTGTTATTTTTAAAAATGAAAGGTAGCTACCTGATAAGCAGCTAACTTCTAGAAAACCCAATTCTATTTATAGTATCCTCAAAAACTTGAGAATCAAAAAACTTCAAGTGTTGCTTTATGCAATACTAAACTTTATGGCAATCAACTAACGCGCATGACATAATCAATCAAAAAGTTAATTGTATATCGTTATCCTTACCACAACGAAGAACGAAGAGGTTCAACACAACGAATAATTGATATAAATAAAACTGGTATTGCTAATGTAATTTCTACTATACGAGATGTTTCTGTAGTATTAAGTATCGGATTAGATTCTTTAAGATAAAGCCAAAAATGAATAGTGAATAATATTAATAATATAATATTTAAATCCTCGGAAACATTAGATAAGTTGATAATTTGATCTTTGTTTAATCTTTTCTTCCCGAATAAAAAGTATCCTTCTTTCTTAACTATAAAAAATAAATGTACATAAATAAATAAATATATGGAAATAGATGTAAATATACATATGTTTAATATTTTAAAATATTCGTATTATTTGATAATAATAATAAAAAAAAAGAATATGGGAATATGTCTTACATAATATGACAGCAAGACTTTCAAAGAATCCGACATCGCTTTTAAAGAAATCATTGATACGATAAATGACTATCATTCGACATACTAATTCCATAATGATGTATGCTATAAGAATATATTTTGCTATTTTTTCGTATGAAGATTGAATTGAACTCTAAAGAAATATGATTTTAAATAAATATTTTCATTAAATCTGATCGATAAATGATTAATAACAATAATTAATGACAATAAATTAATGGTAATTAATAATTAATGGAAATAAAAACGTAATATTCATCAATATTTACGATAATATAACAAAAAATCAAGATTCCAGATCCTATTAAAAGATAAAGATTCGAACAAGCTACAAAAGACCAACATATATATGATAATTTTGTTCTTTTTGGTTCATCTAATCGTCTTCCGGTGCTATTGGGTGGAAATAGAGGTGAAGGAGGAGGTTGTGATGAGCGAGGAAAATTTTGTGAATCAATTAGAATCCTTGTTGGATCTGTGATATAAGGTGGAGTAAATAATGATGATGATGATGTATCTCGATGAACTGGATGAGTTGGTTCATGTGCTGCAACAATGTCTTTTTCGGAGTTTTTTTTTGATGCATCCATTGTTTTTATCTTTTTTTCAATTTTTCTTTTATCTTTTTTATCTTATTTATCTTATTTATTGCGTTTGAAATTTGAAATAATAAAATATTTTTATTTTAAGGCTAAAGACTTGGCACAAAATCAACCTTGTGGCTTTTTCGGTACTAACGTATAATATTATATCTAATTTAACACTGCCTCAATAAACAATTTTAAATATGATATATATTTTTTATCACCAAAGTTTCGCCACATTATTAGAATTATGTGGATAGAATATTGGTAGAATTACAGAATGCTGATAGAATATTGGTAGAATTACAGAATGCTGATAGAATATTGGTAGAATTACAGAAACTGACAGAGAAATTCTGTTACACACAAAAGTGTGGTCTAGAGACATTCGCATTAAGATGTAAAAGATAACCCGCGAATCTTTGGTTTAGATAGGTCAGATTACAAAACACGTATGATCGACTGTTTTCTCGCAATTTGGCAAGCTGGCGAAAATGATGAATTTTTAGTGACCAGTAATTCATTTGGAATTTTTGAAGGAATAAATTTTGAAATACGTAAAGACATCGGTTCATTTCAATTTGCCTTCCATTGGCTTTACGTCATCTCCCCAAAGATAATATCGGTCCTTTGCCATTCGGCGTTCCGAAAAAGAAAACGGATTTGAATAATTATACAAATTTCTTGGATTTAAATATCATTCAATTTTTGAAAATGTTTCTCATCCATCAGCAACTGCAAAATATTGATTCCTCTCGTGCAGGATTAAAACCAGATAATGCATTTGACAATTCATTTGATAGGTATATAAATAGTATAAGTCTTGAGACATAACCAGATGATAAATTTACTTTTCCCTTCGTTAAAGTCAATTCAGTCACTGTTTATCTTGTAAATGCTATCAGATTTGATTATGTCATATGTTTCTCCTTCGTGCCTCTACAAAACAATCAAACAAGTTTAAAAAAGAAAATTTTCACAGAATTAAACAAAACTCCAACCAGAAGCCGTACACATATTTGGCATGAATGTAGGATGGTTACAAAATCTTGATTGCATATTGGAAGTATGTTTATATAATAGTATTAAATATAAATATCACTTTTCTCGAATGAATAAATTTTAAATAAACTTTCAAAATGATATTTCTTTATACTGAAATAAAGATCAAATTAAAATTTATTAAATTTTATAATAATATTAATAAAATTTACTATTACTGCAATTTTCTAATCTCTTTTTTTTAAAGATGCAATTATAACGAACAAAACGGAAGAAGACAACTAAACATAATTGTTTACATTTATATCATCAGATTATTCTTCTTCTTTATAGATATGGTTATTATTTCTATGGTCATTATTATTATTATGTCATTTATGGTGATTCCATTTTCACGATATTTAATATTTTACACATTTGTTTTTATATTTTATGTATTTTTAGTTTGCGATATTGTTTTTATATAATATTTTTTTTTATTAGTTCTTCATGAATTTTTAAATCTCGATAATACGAAATAAACAGATAATCAAAAATTTTAAAACATAAAATTGTCACTGGTCACTCAAAGAAGATTATTTCAAGAATTCATATTTATTTATTTATTTGTAGTTTTCAGTTTGAATAAACATCTGTATACCAAATTTTCTTGCCCAATGTCAGAAATGAAATATTGTATAAACGATTGTATGACATTGATGAATAGAACCACGTATTTAAAAAAAAGTATATTCCATTATGAAAAATTATTGTTTAATTTTATTTTATTATTCAATTAAATGATAAAAGAATAAGGCTATAGCTATAATAGTAAAGAAATTATGTTTTAGAAAGTGTTATATTTTGAGGGGATTTATCAGAATTTTTCACGGATAGCAATCCGTATCCGCTATGGAGTCTGCGGATATTTATTATTCGGTTTATTTTTATCCTATTTTCATCTTATTATTATTATTATTATTATTATTAATTTATTATTGATTTCTTTCATTAGATTCATGAAAATCCACAGTCCGCTATCAATAACCAAGATAAAATAATTTAATTTCA
Organism: Diversispora eburnea; assembly: GCA_910592015.1. NCBI lineage: Eukaryota > Fungi > Glomeromycota > Glomeromycetes > Diversisporales > Diversisporaceae > Diversispora > Diversispora eburnea. The sequence continues at coordinate 99,975 of CAJVPK010000021.1, read as the reverse complement.
TCTTTTGATTTAAGATTTGTAATTTGATTTTTTATTTGGTATTTTTGAATGTATATTATATCATAATATTATTTATTATATAAATTTAAATTTATTAAATACCAACAATTGTGCAAGTAAAAATCTTTATTTTATAAAGAATAATTACAAAAACATATCGGATATTATTCATGATAATAAATCAAAACTTTACAAAATAAATAATTCGTATTGTCAAACAAATCAGCCCGAAAAAGCTAGACATCTTACAAATTCAAAAAGGAAATATTAACATTAGCAAAGTTTTATTGTCCATATTTCTTTTTTTTTGAATTTGGGAGGCATGTAGGATTCTCATTAAATGTTATTAATTATATTAGCTGAATTTAAAGTTTATAGTATTATTGTTTGAAATACTATATTTAGATTTAACAAAAGTAAACAGGAAACATTTAAAAAAAGATTTTAACAATGCGGATATATGTGGAGGTATGGGTAGGTAGGTGTATTTTTTATTTGTTTTAAAGAAAAAACAAAAGAAAACAAAAAAACAATATACTTACCTTTCTCCTCATTTATCTTTTGGAATTATTTGGAATTATTTTTTTTTTAAAAATAATATACTGTACTTACCTCTTTAATTTTTAACAAAAATTTATAAAATGATATTTTTTATTTATTTTTTTTTTATAAATATAAGGGAAATTAAGCTTAGCGAATACTTTATAATTATCTCTCTCAAAAAAAAACATATTTTATTATCTTACATTTTTAATAAAAAATATATTCTTTTAGTAAAAAAAAATATCTATTAAACAAAGATGACCAGCAACTCTCGAAAAAGGCCAAGATCTGCTATACAAGCGACATCAGCCCAGAACTCAACCGAAAACACAAATGGTTTGTTACCCTTCTGGAATGAATACACAAAGAAGGAATCAGAAAAGTGGTGGTTACCTGAAAAGACCACTTGCTCTGCTTTGGATTCAAAATTGTGGAATGAATCCTAAAAAATTGAGGACATAACTCATGGTTCTCAGTTAATATGTTTGTATCAACGATAGAAAAGCCGGAGAGCTTACAGTTATCACAATATTTGTGGCGAGATACAATGGACTATGTTCAACCATAAGAAAAAAAAATACCACCCAAAAGATTCAAGAACTCCAAAAAGGAAGAGGAGAAACTTTCAATAGGCAAAGCACAACGCATCCGTCTTTATCCCACTCAAAATGAGCGACTAAAACTCAGAAAATGGATGGGAACAGCACGAAGACGTACAAAATGCAATTGAAAAGAGGGAACAAAAAAGATTTACGGGCACGATGCCTTAATGCCGTAACTTTCAAAGACGATGCAAAACTTAAGTGGGTTATAGAAACACCTTATGATTTACGAAATGAGGCTATGAATGACCTTCTTAAAGGATATCCTTCCAATTTTGCATCTAATAAAAATTTTAAAATGAAGTTCCGTTCTAAAAAGGATCCTCGACAATCAATTGTAATACATTCTAAACATTGGAGCAGGTCCCGTGGTGAATATTCATTTCTTCCTAAAATGAAGTCAGCAGAACCTCTCCCGGAAAAACTTGGATATGATAGTCGTCTTGTTATGAATCGCCTTGGGGAATTTTAGATGTGTATTCCTAAACCACTGAAAATAAGGAATGAAAACCAAGGTCCTTTATTCTCAGAAGCACAGGAAAAGGTTTTTATTTAATTTTTTTATTTAATAATAATTTAATAGGAAGGATCGGGGGGTGATTGCTCTGGATCCAGGCGTACGTACTTTCATGACCGGCTATAATCCAAGTGGAGTAGTTATTGAGTGGGGAAAAAATGATATTGGTCGAATTTATCGACTAAGTCATAAATACGATAAGCTCCAAAGCAAACACGATAGTATTCATGGAAAAAAAAAAACAAGCGTAAGCCCTATAGGTAAGTTTAATTAATTCATTAATTTATTATTATCTATAATTTAACATTTAATATACATTTATTATCTATATTAATTATTTTAATTATATTATTTATATTATTTATATTAATTATTTAATATTTTTAATTATAGATTACATCGTGTTATGCTTCGCATCCATAAACTAGATAAATGGCTTTGCGAAAATCATCGTGTAATATTATGATCAGAAGTGGTCAACGACATATCGGTTCCAAGACAGCCCACATTTTCGCTTTCAACAACATCTAATCCACAAGGCACGTGAGAATCCATGGTGTCAAGTAGTTCTTTGTACAGAAGAATACACAAGCGAAACTTGTGGATCTTGTGGCTATATTCACAAAAACCTGGGTGGATTCAAGGAGTTTTGCTGTCCCCAATACAAAACTAAAATTGACAGGGATATTAATGGTGCTCGTAATATTCTTCTTAAATACCTCACCAAAAAAGAGTCAGCTTAGGCTGATGAGGGTGCCCATTCCCAAACAGGACTTGTAATGATAGAATAGATGTATTTGCAATATCACATGATTAGCAAAGATTAATTTTGAAAATTTTATTTAATAATAATTATAATAGTAGAGTTAAGCTAATTTTTTGAAGTCAAAACCCCCCCTGAAATAAACCCCAACTTTGATTACTTTTTCAAAATTGGAATTTAACAATTCATTTTTTTTAATTTTAATTATAAAATGTAACAATTAATATCTTTCAAAAAATATTAATAATATTAGAGAAAATTATTTTTCGACTTTGACTTCGTTTAAATTTTGAGATGAATTTTGGTCAACACCTCCGGAAACTTGTTCTCGATCTATATCCATAGAATTTTTTGCCGAATTTGGAAGTTTAGATTTAACTTCACTCAAAGGTAATTTTCCTGCTTGAAGTGCATTGATTTTTTGATCATCGAATGGATGATTTTCTTCAGTGTGAACCCAATCTATGGTTTTTGGTGCTGTACGAGATGTAATGATTTTGACTTCTTCATCAATTATTCTGTATAATAAAAATAATAATAAATAATAATGTTAATGACAATTTTTAATAATAAAAAACGAAGTAATAAATAATATATAATCATTTTCATCATTTTCATCATTTTGACCTGCAAAAACCGTCAAGATCCAAATCGTTTTCATCAAGACCAAAGGGATTTTCGATTTCAGCGCCAATTCTCTCAATACCGATCAAGACAAATGTGGCAAAAAATACTACAGCGATTGTGGCCCATCCCGTGGTTGCAACCAATTGAAAAGGTAAACTAAGACAATAAATCCACACAACTTGATTTAAATGAATTGAATAAGCTAAGGGAATAGGAGTTCTCAAAATTCTCTCAAAATTAGATAAACAATCAACCAAAACATTAAGATTCTGGAGTAAACTATTACAGGTTGGGGCATCAATTCTTTTTTTTTTCATTTGGGTGTGAATATAAGAGGAAAGAAATAAAGAGATTTCCAATGGAAGATTATAATTCGGAATATTATCTCCCTTTCCACGTAAATGAGGTTTTTTTTTACGGTTTGTAATATCACTACTTTCGATACCTTTTGGCCAATAATCTGGTGAATCCAGTTTTACGTTCGAAACGAGAGTTTTAAGTTGGTCATCCTTATCATAAGCGTATTCTTCACGAAGATAATGTTTTACAGCAATGGCAAATCCTGCAAGAAGCTTTATAGCTTTCTTTTTCTCTATCTCTAATATATTTGTTCTTTTTTCCAGGTCTTTTTTTTCATGTTTTTTTTCTTCCTCACTTAAGCTTACGCAAACCCAAATATATCTAGTTATATTTCTAATTCCAACACTCAATGTTGACCATAATCTACGACCTTCATAATATCTATCATATTTAATAATATTTATAAGATTTATAAGATTTAATTAATTAAATTTTTTTTTAATAATTTTTGATAAGAAATTTGACGTTACCTATCATAAGCAGTATTTGTTCTATAAGTAAGTAATAAACCAACAACCAAACCGAGTACAGAAATAAAAGTATTTGCTATACCCAGTTTTATACTTGTTTTATGATGAACGACAGTAACGACTGCTGCTACTATAGTGACAACAATAGTTGGAATAATTGCCGTTGGAATGACAGAACCTTTAAACCTAAGCGTATGAGGTCTATGAGGTTTATATGGACTAAAACCTTTAACCATTTTGACAATAATTTTTTTACGTTAGAATTTTTTGAATAAAAAAAGATTTAATGTTTAATGTTTAATGTTTGAACAACGTACGTATTTATATTGTCTCATTTAAATACTATTTTGGTAAGCTGTTACCGTTATAATTATGTCTAGTTTCACTACATAATTCGAATGTTTATTGATTTTATTTAATATTCGATATGCATTCGTATAAAGTAAATATGTAACAAAAGGAAACTTTGTAACAGGAGGAAATTGAAAAAATTGCTGCAACCATCCCCAAATTGTCATTGTGAAAATTATATCACTTACTATAAGATCACCAATTTAATGAAGAACCAGATCACCATCACCATTTTAATGAGAACACCTGAACCAGTCCGATCGTTTAATTGTTCCTAAAAACGTCATTACATAATTATTATAAATTATAGATAGTATAGTATCGTATCACAACGCCAAAAAGTTAATTATAGTTTATTTATTTTGCAAGTTTACAAAAAAAAAAATGAGTCAAGGAAGGAGACCAGTGAGGTAAATAGGTACTGCAATTTCATAATTACTACTATTTTTTTCACTGACTTTTTTAAAAAAATCGTAGAACTTATCACCACAACTCTAACTACCGTGATAATCGTTCAGCTTTATTCACTGGTGCTCAGTCTTCAGGAAGTTCACCTGCACAACTAAGAGCAAATTCTACAAAATACCCAACGAATACCCATTTAGATCTAGAAAGTCAAAATGATGATAAAATCGAGGGGTTGACAGGAAAAGTAAAACTTTTAAAAGAGGTTAGTAAGAGGGTGTGATTGTTTATGTCAGTATTAATAACGTCTAATAAATTTTGATATTTTAATATTTTTCAAGATCACACTTAGCATCGGTGAATCAGTGAAGGAATCTAATTCACTTATAAGTTCAATGGTATGGTAAACTTATAAAATTATTTCTCATATGTTATATATTTCATCTTTATTATATCTGATTTTTTTTTAAAAAAAAAAATTTTTATGGATAAATAAGTCTGACGAATATTTACGAACTGGAGATTATCTTGGTGGCAGTATAAATCGACTAAAAACATTAGCATCAATTCAAAGCAATCAGTTCTATGTTTATTTTGCTTTCATTTTATTTATGATGTTTATATTTTTATATTTAATTTTTATTCGATAATCAAAATTTTATTATTATTCTTTATTATTATTTTTTTTTATTGATAAATAGAATATTTTTTTTTAATGTACAATTTTATTAATATTTCTAATATTTTTTGATGAAATTAATTTAAAGTTTTAATTAAGAACGACCTTGAAAAATGGTTTTAAAGAAGTTGTTATAATAGAATTTGTCAATTTTTTGTGGTTCAAGTAGTGGCATGGTGCTTCCCCATTTATTTTCTTTTGCTCCTACAAGAATTTTTGTTCCCCAACTTTTTAAAATTTTTACATCTTGGGTAGCTTCTTCCTTAGAATATGATGTCAATATACAGGGAACTACTTTTTCCAATAAAAATTCAATTGTAGGTTTCCAGAGTTCAGTATTTTCTTCATAGAGTCCAATGTTGAATCCTACCGCAATATGAGGGCTTGTATAATTCGAAGAATAACCATATTCATGATATGACATAGGATAGAATGCACAGATACGTTTTCGATTCGCATCAGTACAACGCGAACAACATGATAATGGTATACCGGAATTTTGTTGTGGCATTTCCAATCCAATCAAAATGATTCGAAGTGTTTTTAAGTTTGGGAGTACATGCATTATTTCCTCAAAAGTCATTAACGCTAATATCTCATATTGACTGGCCCCGATAATATGAATTACCATTTCTTCAAGGGATCGCAAGTCATTCCGAGTATAAAATCTTTCCAATGCTGATAAAATTGTTAATGGTAGTGAAAGGGAATTAGTGATAACTCTACATAAAGTATCAAGTTGAATAAATTGAGAATTCTTTCTCCATTTAAAATATCCATTCCAATCTTTAGGTAATGGTGGATAAATAGAACTTTCATCCCATTCTTCAGGAGCCCATAGAGTTTCAGAAGTATCTTGATATCTATCAATAAATCACAGAATAAAATCATATAAATCAATCACAAATTCCAATCGCATAATCTTTATCATTAAAAAATTAAAACGAAGTTTTAAATCGGTTTATATATTAATATATATATATATATATGTGTGTGTATATATTATGAACCAACCTTATTCTTTCACAATTAATCATTAATTGATATGTTTTACAAAGAGTTAGATGCTTTTCTCGATGTTGTTTCCAATGTTCTTGAGAACAACAAAATATAATTAAACATTGCGAGCATGGGATCAAAAGTTGATAATTTTGTAAATCTTTGCTAGTTCTGAAACAAACATGACATTTTGGTTGATGTAGCCACGCATTTCTCTCATAACTCGACAACTCTCTATCAAGTGGCGCAGATAATAATTGCATATGATAAATCTGTCGCTTATTCCATTCTGATTCTTCATTACAAGAATACCAAGCTTCTTCAAAATTATGAAGTTCTTCAACTGCTGTACAGAAATGCTTATGATTACTGAAGTCTTCTTTTTGACAAGACTTTGAACAATAGGCGGACATTCGACAACGTGAGCATCTAAAAAGTGATTCAACTCCTACATCCCTACTGGTTTTACGACAATTTGAACAGGCTGTGCCCGAAATTTGTAAATAAGTTTTACGTTTTTGTAATTCCAATTCTTTCGAAGTCATCGATTTCAAAAATAGAAGAGAATCTTGGTGACACATTATGATTGGTTGATGCTTTAAATAAAGCGCGCGAAATTTTTCAAATCTTACAGGAATTATTTGAATTATTTACATATTTGGTTCATAAAACTTTAAAAATAAGCAGTATCTTTAGTTTCGCCTTTTCTTTATATTTAAAAAAAAATTTGAAACATTAGTAAAGTTATTCACAGTTTGATTAATGTATAATATTGCTCCGCAAATCGGTTATGGACATTCTTCATCCATATCACCCCAAGTAATAGTTTCTGGTGTAAATATTGGGAATGAAGGTGGTCCTCATATACCCAATGGTAAAAAAATAAAAAAGATATTTCATTATATTATTTTTTATTGGAAATGAAATCGTGAACCATTAATTTGCGATTTTTCATGTGGTTTTGTTTTTTTTTTTCATTATTACACATAGTCCGTCTTTCATTTATTACCGCGACGGACCAATCTAAATTCGAACAACTTTTTCTTGAGAATACAGCGGGAAGAAAATACCTAACCGGTAAATCTATTTTTTAAATTTCAAATTTTTTTAAATTAATAATTTATATTATAATATAAGATATTTATTTCAATTGTAATTGTAATTGAACTTAAGGCGATGTAGCAAGTAGGATTTTAACGCATTCAAAATTATCTACCGATGCATTGGCTAAAATATGGTACGTAAATCAAACTTTTTTTTAAAATTTAAATATGATATATATTGAACTCTCACATTGATCTCACATCATATAATAATCTAGGACATTATCAAATATAACTTCCAGTGGAAATCTTACTTTTCCTGAATTTGCTCTTGCTATGTATTTGACCAATTTAAAAATTAAAGGTCAAGAATTACCAAATTCAGTTCCAGAAAATATTCATAATGAAGTATTTGGTATGATTGAACAAATAAAAGTTATTGAACAAAAGCAACAACAACAACAACAACAACAACAACAACTTCAACCTCAAATTCAGCAAATACAGAGAAGTAATAGTCCATCACAACAACAAATTATGCAACAACAATATTCTGGAATGAATATGGTTTCTAGTGTTCCCAATGTTGGACAATATCCTTCTTCTTCATCTATTACCACTTCTATGGGAAATATTATAATGCATGATATGACGCCTTTTACAAGAAGGATGATGCCACAACAAAATCCTCCTCAACAATATAGTACTATTGAATTACAGGGAAATGTAAAAATTCCTTGGGCTGTGACTCCTGAAGAAAAAGCTCAATATCTGGAAATATTTAGACAATGGGATTCATCGGGATTAGGATATTTAACTGGCAAGTTTATAAATTCATTTTTTATTTATTTTATTTTATTTTTTACATTATCTCATTTTTATTCATTTTATTTTCTTTAGGTGACAAGGCAAGAGAAATTTTATCGCAGTCAGGGTTACCTAAAAATGATTTAAGGCAAATTTGGTGAGAAATTTATCTAAAGCTAGTTTTATAATATAATTTTATAATATAATTTTATAATATAATGACTTTGTGTTTCATTTTTATTATTATAATTAAATACATTAATCAAAAAAAAACAGGAATTTATCTGATCCAAATAATAATGGAAAATTAAATCAAGATGAATTTGCTGTAGCCATGCATTTAATATATAGAAAACTCAATGGTTATGATGTTCCTACAACTCTCCCTCCTGAGCTTATTCCTCCTTCCACGAGAGAGTTAACTGAAAGTGTTAACCAACTTAAATCACTTTTATCTTCTGACGTACGAGCTTCACAAACGGGATTGACCCCAAGTGGTCCTCAATATTTGAAATCTAGAAGTTTTACTGGTACACCTACAATTGAAAGAAATGATGCAGTGGCATATAAACATAAGGATGATGATGCAACTTATGTATCAGCTGCTAGAAGACGTGTTCCTTCAATATCTCGTAGTACCTCTAGTTCATTTTCTTCCTTACATACATCAACAGGTTCAGAGACACTTGGAGATGATTCATCAAACAAATTATCCGAATTACGAAAACAAATTCATGAAAAGCAAATTTTATTAGATGCATTGTCTTATTCCGCTGAATCTGCACCAATTTCACATGATTATTCTTATTCAAGTGATATGACCGATACTTTTGACTTAAAGTATAAAATTAAGGATTTACAGAAACAAATAGAAAATGCAAAGGATTCTCAACCAGAGTGGGTTTCTCGAGAGTATAATAGGAATTTTGATGAATTAAATTCCATGTTAAATCAACATCATAATTTAGATAATGACCTAAACAATATGCTTTCAAGTATTGTTCCAAATTTGATTGTAAAGGTTCGTGAAATTAACAATAAAATTGTTGATGCAAAATTAGAACTTTTTAGAATTCGTGATACACAAGGTGGTGGATCAAACATTATAGGCACTGGTCCAGGTGGAACTATTACGGAAGCGGACAAAATTAAAGCAAAGGCACGGGCTATGGTTCAAGAACGTGTGGCACGAATGACGGGAAAATCTATAAGTTTTGGTGGTGGTGGTGGTGGATATGACTCATCAGCATCAAGACGATTTGATGAAGAAAAATCTAAAGCTTATTCTGAAAAGGCTACACGTGAACAGAGAATTGAAGAAATTGAAAGAACTGTGTCAAAGTTACAAAATTCTATGATAGAATTAACAAGGCAACGTGAAGAAATTGAAGAAAAATTACGACAATTTAATAAAGGATCTCTTGCTAGTGATATCAAAAAATGGGAAGATGGTATAGGTGTTAGCGATGAAGTTCGGAAATTCATAGAAGAACTCAAAAGTATTGGAAATATAACATCATCAAGGAGTGATTACTTATCAAGTAGTAAAGATACTTATAACGATAATTATCAAGACACTTATAAAGACACTTATAAAGATAATAACCAAAATACTTATAAACGTTCAACTTCTTCAACTTCGATTTACATTTCTTCTAATGTTTCAGCCCCAAGTTCTTTATCTAAGGCAAAAACCCGTGAAGAACGTGAAGCATTTATTAAAGCAGAAGGTGCTCGTAGAATTCAAGAAAGGTTTGCAAATCTTGGAATCAAACAGACAAATACTCCACCTACTGCTCCCGGTTCTCCTACACTTACAGACCGTCTCGCACGCGAAAAAGCCGAGGCGGCTGAAAGGGAAGCTCGAGCCGATCGTGAACACGAAGAACGTGAACGTTTGCGTAGTCAAAAATTATTAGCAGAGAAACAAAAGAAAGCTGAACTAGAAGCAGAAAAATTAAGAAAAATGGAAGAGTTTGAGCGGAATGAGGAATCAAGAAAAAATCAGTGGCTTTCTGAAGCAAAAGAACTTGAACATGCGAAAGATAAGAAAGCACGTGATAAAGAAGAAGCGGCCCGTGCAATGGAGTTAGAATTAGAAAGACGTCATCTAGAGGAAGTTGAAAGAGAAAAACGACAAAAAGAAGAACGCTTGGCACGTATTAAAAGAGAACAGGAAGAAAGAGCGGCAGAAGAAGAGCGACGAAGACTTGAACAAGAAGCTTTAATAGAAAATTCAAGAGCAGCTAGAGAAAGAATCAAAAAAAGGGAAGAAGAAGCTAAACAACGTGAGGAAAAGGTAGAAACATTGCCAAAGGTTACGAGAGAAAATTCACTTGAATCATACTCTAAGGTTACGAGAGAAAATTCACTTGAATCATACTCTAAGGTTACGAGAAAAAATTCACTTGAATCAGACTCTAAGGTTACTGATTTACCAGAAGAAAATGTGAATAATAATCCATTTTTAATGTTTAATAAGAAAAATGAGAATGAACAATCTAATGTTGATGATCAAACTAATAGTGAGGAACAGAACACAAAACCGATAACTAGTACAAATCCGTTCTTTAAATTTACAAATCAATCAACTATTTCTCGAGAAATTCAAAGTAATGATAAAAAAGATGATGATGATGATGATTGGAATGATACCAATCAAAATGAAGATAGTGGTGATGAAGGAGCTAATGTTTCGTTTCTAAATGCTAAGAATTTAGCTGCTAAATTATTTGGTTCAGCTGAAACACCACAGAAAAAACAATCAATAGAGGTGACAAAATCGGAAACAAAAGATACATCATCTATTCCACCACCACCACCTCCTCCACCACCGCCATCGTCATCATCATCATCACTTCCTTCAAATATACCGGTAGCACCAGCACCGGCACCACCAGCGCCATCACCGCCTCAACTTTCTAGTTCTCCAATACAATTAACAACACTTTCAAATTCTTCACCTTCACATGTATCAACTGATCGAAATGCTTTGTTAAGTCAAATTCAACAAGGGAAAAGATTGAAGCCTACCAAAACTATAGATAAATCGGCACCACTTATTAGTGGTAAGTAATTTGGTAATAAATCTATTGATATTAATTTTATAACTTTTTTTTTTAAAAAAAAAAAGAAAAAATTTTATATTATTAATTATTTTAGGGAAGACATCATCTACAACATCCCAGTCTAACAATAATTCACATGCCAGTTCATCCAATGATTCGCCTTCCAAGTTTGGTTTACCTGGATTGCCGGGATTAGGTGGATTACTAGCGGCAGCCATTCCCAATCTTAAAAGTCGAGATAGTAATAATAATAATGATCGTTCAGTAGTAACAGAAGAAAGAACAATTTCAGAAACTTCTCAACAAAAATCTAAATCTGATCGTAGAGTATCTACAGATTGGTTTGGTAGTTTAGCATCAGATCAACTTGCAGGTGAAGGAACGACAGCTTCACTTGCCATAAGTAATATTAATCAAAATGAAGCAATAAATCAACAACAACAATCTGTTGAAACATCATCACCTATTACTTTGTCAACAGTAGATGATGATATAGATTTTAATCAAGAATTTCGAGTAAAAAGTATTTATCCATATTCCGGTAATAATGGACCGGATGATCTTCAATTTGATATGGGGATCGTTTTCATTGCACATCCATCGAAGAATGAATCAAATCAAGATTGGTGGTATGGAAAAATTGAACAAACCAAATCAAAAGGCTGGTTTCCAAAAACTTATGTAGAACTATATAAAGAAGGTAAGGTTTTTGAAGAAATTCTTGTTATAAATAGGTTAATTTCTTTTATAATTTTATCTTACTTAATAATTTCCTAAGAAATGAAAATGACAATAACTTAAAAATAATAATAATAATAATAATAATAAAATGATATACCTTTTTTTTATAGAAAAAGAAATTTGTAAAGCAAGAGTTCTATTTAAATGGGAGGCACAAAATTCGGAGCAACTTAACATTGAAGAAGGAAATGTTATATCAATCCTTGACAAGGCATTAGGAGATTGGTGGAAGGCAGAATATGAAGGTGCTAAAGGAATTATTCCCGCCAATTATGTCGAAGAAATTACTAGTAGTAGCGGTTAGTGTTTGACTTTAATACTGTTATATTTATTTATTAGATATATTATTATTATTATTATTATTATTATTATTCACATTATTGTTATGGTAGTTTAGAATATGTGTGTATGTTTTTTTCATCATTTTCATCCCAACATTACCTTTTTGTTTATTATTTCTTTCTTTCTTTTTTTATTTTTATTTTTTTTTAATGAATAAGTATAGAAATAAAAATTGGAATTGTATAATTCAAATAAAATTCAATGTAATAATATTTATATATCTCTCTCTACATACTTATTATTAATTGTTGTTGAATTGGATAAATAATGAAAAATTTTCTTTTATGTTTTCTTTTTTTTTATTCTTTTTACGGATTCTGCTGCATCTGCTACATCTATCTGCTACTACTTCTGTATCTATCTATCTATCTATCAATCAATCTATCTACTGCTGTCCATGCTACTGCTGCTACTGTGCTTGCTGCTGCTACTACAAAGTCCAAAAAAACAAAGCAGATGAAGGTGAGTCAAGTGAAGAAGATAATGAAGATGATGAAGAAGATGAAGAAAATGGTGATGATTATGATGAGGATGAAGATGATAAAGTAGAAAAAAAAGATGATGATCAAGAATATTCATATGATATAGCATTTTCAGAACCGATAGAAATACCAAGATTCAATATTCAATCAGAACAATCACCTAAAAGATTAGATTTTAGAAAATCGACAATATCAACAATATCTTCCACAAATTCATTAACATCAACATTATTAACAGCTGATGTTAATAATCTTAATCTTATTTCACCTTCACCTTCACCTTCACCTTCTGCAAGTGATTCTTCAACAATAACAACAGAACATGTTAGAAGTCCAAGTCCTACTAGATTATTTGGGACTAGTCCAATAACGACAGTATTTTGGATGCAATTAGGAGGAGGATTTAAAAGAGATCGTAAAAATTCTGCTGATTCTTCATCCACTCAAAATACTCAAAATACTCAAAATACTCAAAATAATAATTCAACACTTGCAAGGCCAAGACCTGATAGTCCACTTTCTGTATATTCAATAGGACAAGTATGAAATTCATTTATTCTAGGAAAATATATTTATATAATTCTTATTTACAATAGATATAATAATGATATTCTTCTTCACCTTTTTTTATCATTATTAAACTAAAGGGAGGACCATCAGCATCAACATCAACCTGGACATCAATAATAAATTCCGCATTAATAGAGAATCTAAGTAAAGAAGAACGTAAACGACAAGAATCTATATACGAATTAATATACACAGAACATACATATTGTCGAGATTTAGAAATGATAATAGATGTATTTCAAAGACCAATGCAAGAATATTTAACAAAAAAAGAATTAAATTTAGTATTTTCTAATATTTATGATTTATTATTATGTAATCTGGTAATTTTAAGTGAATTGGAACAAAGACAAAAACAAGATGAATTTCTATTAGATAACGTAGGGGACATATTGATAAAACATGTTAATGAATTAAGATTATATAAAACTTATTGTGGAAATCAATTGAATGCTATTAATTTCTTACAAAAGAAAATTAATGAAGATAAAAAATTTTATGATTTCTTAAAGGTGAGTCACTCTACATTATTATATTATATTATATTATTATTTTTTATTATGAATATTATGTACTCACTTTTTGGATTATAAATATTACAAAATATTATAAACAACATAAATAATTATGAATATATAAACAATTTAAATAATTATGAATATTATAAACATTATAAATAGAAATGTCAACAAGATTCCAGATGTGGGTCACTAGATTTATCTAGTTTTTTATTGAAACCATTACAAAGAATAACTAGATATCCTTTATTGATAAGACAGGTATTAACCTCTATCTATTTATTATTCTCTATTCATTATTTATTATTTCCTATCTATTCATTATTCATTATTTTCTATTAATTACTCTCTAGATATTACATTATACTAGTAAAGATAATGAAGATCATAAAAATTTGATGGAAGCACTTCATAAAGCAGAAGAAATTTTAGAAGAAACTAATGAAGCGGCAAGAGAGCAAGAAAATGAAATTAAGTTAGCAGAAATATCAAAGTTGATAGATTTAGAAACTTTAGAGGAGGTATTTATAATTATATTATTATACTATATCTATATAATAAATTTATGATATTTACATACATATTTATTTTATTATATCTATATCACATATTTATAACAATAAGAAACTTTACTTAAACAGTATGACAAGATTGGTTGGGAAAAGGCAATTCATTCTTGAGGGATCATTAAAAAAAGTAAAAAGTGGAAGAAACTTATATGGATATCTTTTCAATGATATATTAATTCTCTGTCAACAAGTCAAAAAATCTACAAGCAAAGGTTACAAATATTCATTATATAAACCAGTAATTATAATAATATTTTAAATGATGATAATAATAATAATATTTAATTTATGACTATTTTAAGATTATTAATATATATTTTTTATTTGATATATATTATTATATATATATATATATATATATAGCCAATACCTTTAAATGAAATACTTATAAAAGATATAGGACCAAGTAAGATTAATAATTATGTTTATTTGTTGATCATACATTAATTGTATATTATGTGTTGCTTACTTATAAATAGGTGAAGATTGCTTTCAAGTGATTCACATACAAGATATAATAAAATTAAGAGCTCCTAGTGTTTCAGTAAAAAGACAATGGGTTAATCAACTAGATACTGCTAGTGGATATTGTCTTTCTGTGGAAAGAACAAATCAAGCAGGAGGTATTTCTATTTCTTTTATTATTCTTCTTATTCTTTTATTACTATTTATTATATTTTGATTGATTTTATTTTTGATTATTTTAATTAGGTAGTGCTCCTGCATCAGTAGATAGTATTAGTGGAACACTTAGAGTTTTGGTATATGAAGGAAAAGTTCCAATAAAAGAATTTGAACATGGTAAGTATTGTTCTAATTTATATCTATATTATTCAATACTTATATTATATTATTTATATTATATTTATATTATATTATATAGACAAATTAAATATTAATTCATATTGTCAAGTACAATTAAATAGACAAATATTTAAAACAAAGAAGATAAAAGATAAAATAGCTCCACATTGGAATCAAGTAAGTTATAAAAAATAATGAATTATTCTATTTATTTTTATCAACATTTCATTATATTATCACTAACTATGTTATTATTATCATTATTATCATTACGTAATCATCGTTATTATTAGTATTTAATGTTTACAGTTATAACATTAGAAGATACATTAAAAGTTTCCTTATTTAATTATGATAAATATTCACGAGATGAATATTTAGGCCAAGCAGAAATTGGATTACATCTTTTAAATTATTATGGAGACAATGAAACTGAACAAATTAGATTACCATTAAAAGATGTTCCACCTGGAAAGACTCCTGGTCATATATGTTTATATTTAAGTTATAAAGCTACTCAATAATTCTACAATTAGATATATTAATTCTTAATTTCATGTATTTTATAATAGTTTATTTATTTATAATTTGTAATTTGTAGTGTAGTATTTGATTCTTGGTAATAGTTAATTAATAGCTAATTAATAGCAATGATTATATAGCTAGATAATAATAGTAATAATAATAATAATAAAGTTTAAATTAGTTAATTAAAGCCAAACTCAGTCAATTCTTGTTCAGCTATTATTTAGTCATATTCTTTATCAAATCATCAAGACTACACTCAGATTACTCAGAACTTATATTATCTGATCTGCTATATCTGTTATTTACATGATATCTCGATGTAAGTATACTTCTTTTTCTTATTTTCATTATTTTATGATTAAACGTCATTTTAATTTGTAACATGAAACTATTTCATGATTAGTAATTGCAATATGAAGTTATTAGTAAAAATGTTATTGTAAATTATATAAAAATGTTATTGTAAATTATATAAAATTGAAACAATAAAATTCGAATTCTAATAAATAATTTTTTCTCTTTATTTTTTTTTTTTATTAAAAAAAAAAAAAAGATTATTTTTGTCAAAGTAAAATTTGCATATTGTCTTCTTTACATCTAAAGAAATAGAGATATATAAAATATATTCAGTAAAAATCGTAGTAAAAAATGAAGATTAAACAAATCAAGCCAGAAGACCGTAAAAAACGGTCGGCTATGAAAGAGAATGATCCGGTATAATTATTAATCTTTTACTATTATAATTACTATTATAATTGTCACTATTATAATTATTATTATTACTATAATTATTATTATAATTGTTACTATTATAATTATTATTATTATAATTATTACCATTATAATTATTAATTATTTAAATTCACATAAAATTATTATAATTATAATAAAGGCTCGAGCGTGGAATTTAAATTGGACAACTCCTTGGTGTGAAGAAGAAGAAGAAATAGTTATAATTTGGAATTCAGAAGATATAAGAATCGCTCAACAACCTTCATTAACTTCATATTCTTCATTTACTTCTTGGTCACCTACATTAAGTAGTAGTGGTGGTGGTGATGGTAGAGGATTAGGATTAGAAAGAAGAGGAAATTCAATATTAAGATATAAACTTGAAAGTAATAGTAATGATAGTAGAAATGATAATAATATTTGGGGTGGTGGTTATGAATTAAATAATAAATTAAATGATAATATTATTAATATTAATGATGTAAAGAATGTAAAGAATTTGAAAGAAAACGAAATTAGAATATCAACTAATAATAATAACACTAATAATAATAATAATAATAATAATAATAATAATAATATCATCAATATTTCTAATAATAATACAAATAATACTTATGATGATTATAATAATAATTACGAAAGCGATTTTCCTTCATTAGAGACAATATCATCATCATCAGTAACTATTAAAGCTAAAACTGATTCAAGTTTTGCTACTAGTGACGAACAACAAGAAGTTAAAATGATGCAAGCAGCTAAAGCAAAATCTGTTGAAGTTGTTAATGATTGGTGGAATCGAAATGAGAAAGCTATGAATCAAGAGAAGAATAATGTCGTCGTCGGAATTATTGATAGCGATCAACCACAAATATCACAAAAAATTAAAATTCAACCTTTACAACCATCATCATCAAAATTTAATAAAGAATTGAAATCATCTAAAATAATCGACAAAGGATCTAAAGAAATTCCGGTCCTTGAATTGATTGTGGATGAAAATAATAGTAATGTGAATAAGGTATTTGTTTTTATTTTTTTTGTCTATTTTTTCGTTCATTTTTATTTAATTTTTTTATTTAATTTAATTTTTTTATTTTAGACTTGGAGATGGGAAAAAACCACGTAAGTAAATATGATATTATATTGTTAAAAATATAGTTGATATAGTCAATAATAATGTTTATAATGTTTTATTTTCAAGATTACAAGACAAAACTTTAGAAAAGAAAAAACAAAAATTAATAGTTATAGAAGAATTCGATAGCTTGATTAATAAAAATGGTAATAAGGAAATTCAAAATACAACGAAAACTGATACTATAATAAATATTCCTACCACTAAACAACAAAAAATCTCGAGATTTCAAGAAGAACTTGAAAGTATTGATTGGGGAAAATGGAGAGAAATGGAAAAAAGTAATAAAGTTAACGTTAGCAATAACCTTGATAACATTAATATTAACAATAATAATGTTAGCAAAAATGATGGTAACAATAATAATAATAATAATAATAATAATAATAATAATAATAATAATAATAATAACGTTAATGTTAATTGTAACAACAGTAACAATAGTAACAATAATAATAAATATATTATGGATAATAACGAAGAGAATGAGTTATTAATTCAATTAAATACTCCTCCTCTTCCTCTTTCGTCATCATCCAATAACAAAGATTATTTTAATAAAGATGTTGGGTATGTCATTTATTTATTTATTGTAATTTATAATAATTTATAATTATTTTTATTATAATTTATAATAATTTATAATTATTGTATTATATATATATATATGAAAAGTAGTGAAATATCCAACAAAAACTTGGAATCAGAATCGATAAAATTAATTAATGACCAAAAAGAAAAACCTCTTCTTCTCATAAATCTCATCAATTTAGATGAGGATGATATCATTTATTCAACAAAATTATCTTCTCCGTTAATAACATCAATCAATAATTCTTCAAATAATTATATCAAAAATGATTTGAAGGAAATAATGAGCCAAGAAAAACAAGTAAAACGAGATAATCAGGAAAACTATGAAACACAAGACAAGCGTGACAAACAAGATTATGAAATGAATTTCTTTGATGATTTATTAAATATTAATAATGGATCAGTAAACAACAACAACAATAATAATAATAATAATAATAATAATAAGAAAGTGAGTTTTACTTTATAAATAACTGGTGATAAGTTTTAATTATTTATTTTTATTATCTCACATCTTTTTTCCTCATAAATTAGCTAAACTTTGATATCGATTTGCAAGATTTTGATCCGTTAATAAAGTAAATTTATAATTAGGAATAATTATTATCAGTTATTTCTTTTGATTTGATTTTATGAATAAATAAATATTAATTATCAGTTAGTGAATATTTCGATTGCATGATTTTATGATTTATCATTTGTAACCGCCAGAATTGAAATAAATAGGCTTAAAAAAGATAATCCAATGACAAAACCACAATCACATATACTTTTCTTAGAGAGCCGATCTCAAAAATTAAAGGTCATATATACATAACTTTATGTAATAGAAATGTTTTTTACTTGAATTTAATCATTATGTATACTTACATGCTAATTTTTTTAAGTTATTACAATTTAACTGGTAATTTATTTCGTTGTATGAAAATTTTCAAAGCTTAAACAACTTTAATACTATTTTAATAGAAAAGCCACAATATTTTCTTAATATTTCATATGTAAAAATGTCGTCTTACTATAACTTTTTTGAAACAGCCGATTCGTTTTTTTTTTTAAAAGATAGAGCTAAACTGAATAAAAATTTACGCGACGGATCTTGTCAATAGCGGATTCTATTATTATGAGTTGGGATATGTTTAAATTTCAATTTTAGTAGTGATCACTATCATAAGTTGTCCCATATCGGTCGGTTTAACCAAATAAAGAAATAATACCCTTGTGCTTCAGGTTTTCATGTGATTTCAGTTCCATTTTTTTAATGAAAAAGTTACAGTAAGGTGAATAAATAAATACACGCGTTCTTAAATATTATTTATATGAAAGTTTTCTACAAATTCGCGAAAAAAAAAATAAAGTTAAAATAAAATTTTTACATTAACATGAAGTAAAATCTCTCTTTTGAATTTCAAATTTGAATAAATTTGATTTAAATACATCATAAATATATACTAATGCTTGGCAGCACATCGATTACAAGCATTAATTAAAGATCTGCAATAAAATAATCCGTGAATGGAATGATCTACTTTATCTTTTTTTGATTTTGATTTTTTTTTGATTTTTATAATATATTTTTTTGCGTTAGTAGTGTTCCGTAACTCGAAACTTTAAAAAATAATACAAAAATAAATAAATAGTAAATAAATATAAATTAACCCAACTCATTTTCTTTTTCTTTTATCCTGAAAAAAAAAATAATAATAAAATTAATTAAATTGTAAAAAAAAAAAAAAAATTCAAAAAAAAATTTTTAAAAAAAATGGCAACCATTCCTCCAGAAAAACAAGAAATTTATAAAAAAGATTTAGAATTTTCTAAAACATTACATGATCATGAAAGCAATCGTTCAGGATTAATTTCATCTTTTTACTCTAAAGATAAAGAAGCATTTGAATATGCAGTTGATAATTATGTTAATTATTGGACTGATAAAGACCCAATAAATGAAACTGAAGAAGAGAAACTAAAAAGATATGATACCGATTTAACTAATGCTTATTATAATATTGCTACGGATTTTTATGAGGTTTGTTTTACTTGTATAATTATGTTATATTGCTATTATTCTAATAATTATGTTATATTATTTATTATAATTTCTTGTTATTCTTGTTATTAATTATTTTTATATTTATATCATTATTAGTATGGGTGGGGTGAATGTTTCCATTTCTGTCGTTTTTATCCTGGCGAAAATTTTTACCAAGCCATTGCAAGACATGAACATTATTTGGCCAGTTATTTGAATGTAAAACCGGGTATGCAAGTATTAGATATTGGTTGTGGAGTTGGTATGTATTTATTTCCTTTTCCTTCTTCTTCTACGTGACAAATTGATAAATATTGATTATTATTGACAAATATTATAAATCTTTTTTTTTTTTTTGAAAATAGGTGGACCTGCACGTGAAATTGCACATTTTACTGGTGCCCATATTACGGGTCTCAATAATAACGATTATCAAATTTCTCGCGCTATTAAATCTAGTGTTAAATGTGGACTTGGAAATGATACTTCATTTGTTAAGGGTAATTTCTTGGAAATACCTTTTAAAGAAAATACTTATGATGCAATTTATGCTATTGAAGCTACTTGTCATTCTCCAAAATTATCAAGTGTTTACGCTGAAGCATTTCGGGTATTGAAACCAGGAGGAAAATTTGCTTTTTATGAATGGTGTTTAACTGATAAATATGATTCTACTAATTCTGAACATAGAAGAATTGTTCGTGGAATTGAGGTAAAATTTAAACTTATCATTCGGCATCATCATCATCACCATTTTATTTACTTTCTTCTCATAATCACCTAACATTTAATTTAACATTTTTTTTTTAGTATGCGGATGGTATTCCTGAACTTTTCAGTACAAAAGTTGCCGAACAAGCATTAAAAGATGTTGGATTTGAAGTAGAAGTGACCAGTGATTTGGCTGATAATAATGATTGTGTTCCATGGTATTATCCTCTTGAAGGTAATCTTAGCAATGCACAAACGTTTTGGGATTATTTTACCGTATTTCGTATGACCGGATTTGGAAAGTTTTGTACTCGTTCTTTGGTAAGTAATAATAATTTATTCAACTTTTTTAATTACAAACCATATTTTTAATTTTATTAATTAAAATTTCATTTCATTAATCAATAATAAAGGTCTGGTCACTTGAAACATTTGGAATTATACCACCTGGTTCTCTTCAAACTCAATATGTCTTGGAGACAGCTGGCGATTGTCTTGTAGAAGGAGGAAGATTAGGATTATTTACTCCAATGTTTTTGATGGTTGGAAAGAAACCACTTAATAATTGATTTTATTTATTATTTTATTTATTATTTACTTATTACATTAAGTATAGAAGAAAAATTATTTTACGCATTTATTCTTTCATGAAATAATATGTATTTTCTTAAAAAAAAAGATTTAATTTAATAACAATCCAAGAAAGCTGAAATAATAAATAAAAGTTTGTGATTCATTAATTTATTGTACTCAAAGAAAATTATTACTAAATTTTCGCTCATGACTCTTGGCTGAACTACTAAGTAATTTCAACTTTACCACAAAGTAGCAATTATTTTTTTTTGGGATAACAAATCAGATCAGAAAAATATTATCGGATAGTATATCTTCACAGATGGAATTATGCTGAATAAAGGAAATAACATGACAGCAGATAATTTATCTTTGACTATACTAATGACATGTTAATGAAATCTAGTGAAATTTTTACATTTAGTCGATTACCACAGAATTTGTCTTTGCGGATCTTGTTCATTGAATTTCCAAATATCAAGGGAACCATGCACAGTCCAACAGAATTCTTTCATTCTATCATTCTGTTTTGTAGAATTATTAATTTTTTCATTCTATCACTCCATTGAATTCTGAATCTAATTAAAATCAAAATTTTTATGTATCAAAATTTATTTAATCAAAATTACATTTGCAAATATTATATGAAAAATTATTTTTTATTCTACTATCCCATGTCAAAATAAAGATAAATCAAGAAAGACATTCCTTTATCTCATTGTTTGTTACTATAATCAACTATCAATAATCCGGTACCGAAATTTAAATTAACACGACAATTCAAGATGTTATTATTTTTTTTTAACGACTAACGAAATTTATAAATGACAACCATAAAAATAAAAAATTGGCTAAGATAAAATCGATTCGCCGCACCTAAAAGGAAATCCATATAAACACATTGGAAAATTTTGTTTTAGCAGCTTAATAATAATATTAAGGGTTTTTTTTGTAGATTGGTTTTCCTTTCGTGAATAAAAGAAAAATTACTTGTATCAATATTCGAGAACGCGCTTTTTTTAATAGAAAATATACATATATATTATCATTCATGGCATATCGAAGCTTCCGAATATATTTTTAGAATTAAAGTTTTAACAGAAATACATATTAAGAAACATGAAAAAAAATAAATTTTAAAAGATTATTAGTAAAATTAGTCATAAAAGTTATTTCATTTTAATAACGATTATTTTATATATAAAGAACTTTATTCCAGAAATTCAATATTGGTCTCAAAAGGATCTTAATAATAAGTAGTTTGAGATTAGAGTATAATATTCAAAAGTTAACAACTCAATAAATATAAATTAAACGGTTACAAAACTTTGAAAATTTGAAGGTCAAAAAGGCCTATTTAAATTTTGAACTATGGTTAAATATGCGATACTGAAGACTTGAAAATTGCTTACACAAGAATTTTGATTAATTTGTTATCGTATGAGTAAAGTGTAGTTTTTTTTTTCTCACGAAACAATATGTATTTTTCTTGAAAAAAAGAAAAGAAGTTAAAATCTATTAATAATATTCCGAACAAAGCTATCTTTAAGTGAGATTTCAGGGAATAAATTATTCTAGCGTAAAATAAATACTCTAAATACCCTAAATACTCGATCTAAAAAGGGTTTTTTTCGTTTGGTAAACAATGCGAATGGTTATAATCTTCTTTGTTTACTTTAATATATGTTGTTCCATTTTATTTTTTCGTGTAGTAATTCATGAGCGATTGGGGTTTAATCGAGTTAGTTAGGTAATTTACGCTTTAATTCTAGGAAAAAAAAAGAAATAATTATAGTAACCATTTTTCGCGAATAACAGTAATTACAATATATATGAAGAATTTCGGTATCATTTTTTTTTAACTTAATTTAAAGAACGAGGTAAACGATATCAGAAATATTTAATCGTATACGATCAATGCCATGGCGCGGATCAGATATTTATATTTATACAAATAAATTCTCTAAATACATATATTATATATATATGTATGATTAATAAGATTTACGTTTTACGGAATTACAAATCACAGGAGCCGGACAACAAGTTGTTACATCTTTAGCATTTTTTCTTTTGTTATTTTACTCAGCAATTATTGCAGATCAACATTTTGGAAGATATATAACGATTATAATATTTTTCTGTTTATTTATATGTTTGGATTGCTCCAAAAATTATGTAGATTATTGGATTTTTGGGTGATCAATATACCACATGTGAAAAGAATTGAAGCAAGTAATTATTGATTCAAAATTAACAATATTTCACCGTTTTATTTATTTATAAATATTGGATCACTTTCTTCATTAATTAATATAAATTTTGAAAAAATATCATTCATTTTATTTAATTCCATTACCAACTTTAATAATTGGTAATAAATATTCTATTCAAATGCGTTTTAGGGATTGCATTTATTAATAATCGAAATTTGGAGAATGCTAAACTGCAAAAATTATTATTATAACAAAATGAAACTGGAGATAATTTACAAGGAGTCACTTAGTCACTTGGAATGATGAAAGTCATTATCAAGTATTCATTATTCATTATATTTATTACATTTATTATATTTATTTTACATACAATAGTTTTTGCTGGATTAAAATATGCATTGATAAGGTATTTGTAATAAGTTTTACCTAATAATAATTATGTAAAAATATTATTATGTTAATTAAATTATACTAATAATATAATAAAAATAAATATCTTTAAAATCTTTATGACCACTAGTTAGTTCTTTTAGTGCATTATCCTATCTCTATTATATTAATATTGTTATATATTTCATTTCTTATAATAGCAATAATACCACTTTCAAAAGATTCTTATTTAGTTTATAAGTATATAGCATTAGGTGGAAGTTCTTTTGTTTCCGTATGTTTATTATTATATTTCTTTAAAAAATTTGATCATGAAGAAAAAGAAAAGGAAAGAAAAGAAAGACAAAAAGAAATTATAAGTATATATATATATATATATATATATATATATATAAATTTAATATCTTCAATTCAATATAAATATATATTTAATACAATTATTCAATACAAATATCATTATCTGTCATTAATCTATAAACTCTTAAAAAATCATCACTGTTAATATTATTATTATCATTACCACTATTCAAATAGTTCCCACTCAAAGAATTCCTACTCAAGGTTTTTCTATTAGTATTCTTATCCAAAGCATTCCTAAAAGCATCATAAATAGGTGCAAAAGTTTTAGAATTGGGTTTAATTCCGTGTTCTTGAAATTTCTCAATAATCATTAAAGCCAATTTAGGTTTATGTAGTTTTTTACAAATTAAATTTACCAAACCATTAAAAGTTTCAACATTTAAAGGAATTTCTATTTTTGACATATGATGAAATACCAATAAAGCTTCATTAATATGTGAATCTATTAATAATCTAAAAATTAAATGAGTATACATATAACTACGAATTTCTTCTGGTGATGACATTTTATGAAAATCTGTTAATGTTATTAATTCGAGATCATGATAAAATGGTCTTGATTGTAATTGTTGTTGTTGTTGCCCAAATTTCCAATTTAATTTTAATTTCATTCCAAATAAATTTAATGAAGAAGAAGAAGGTGATGAATTTAAAGATGATAAATTCAATACAGAATTCAAGGATGAATTATTTTTTAAGAAAGTTAAAATAGAAATTCTAGCACATAAAAAAGTTCCAATTCCAAATCCAGTAATTATTACTTTGTTAATTTCTTCCATCATCATTGGTTCAAATAATATTAAATCTAAATCTTGACCTAAAACTATATAACTTATTGCTATACATTTAGCCAGAAACATTCCAATTCCTAAATTTCTCATTTTATATAACCAATTATTATTATTATTATTATTATTCATAAAATTATTATTATTATTATTCATATTATTATTATCATTATTATTATCATCATCATTATTATTATTAAAAATAATATATTTAGCTGAATCATCTATTATTTCAAATGCTCTATCTAAATCTAAATTATTTGCACAACATATTAATAATGCTTTATAAGTAAAAGCATTAGGTTTAGGAATATTATAATTATTCATATTATTATAATGATAATAATTATTCATTTGTTTCATTTGATTATAAATATTAAATGCTAAATCTAATCTCTTGGCACTTCCATATACTTTAATATAAACATTATAAATAGTGGTGGATCTCATTTTTGGATGTATAGATTCAAATATTTCTTGAGCAACTTTTAATACTTCTTCAACCGTATAAGGTGAATATTCTGGTGTATCAATCCAATATTTTGATAATTCATTATTAATATTATTAATATTATTGTTATTATTATTATTATTATTATTATTATTATTATTATTATTATTATTATTATTATTATTTAGAACTGGTAATAATTTTGATGATGATGATAATAATTGTGATGTATTTTTATTACAAAGAGATATTAATCTTCCACATGCTTTTAATGCAGCTATAATATCTGGTTCTTTAGGTGTATGGAATTTATAAAAAAGAAGATTCACTGCACATTTAAGTTGTTCTATATTTCCACAATTCTGAAAATATTGAAGTAAATAATTAGAATTTGTTTTATATGTATTCTTGATTATCATATTAAATATATTTGAAGATATGTTATTTGAAGATAAATTGGTGAACATATTAGGGGATATTATATTCGTATTAGTGATGACGTTGGATTGTAAAAAACTATCAATAAATGAAAATCTCGTTATCACATTTGTTTCAAAACAGCGTCGTCTCAAAATAAAATCAAATTTAAATTCATTTTTTGATATATTCTGGATTTTGATTGTTCTGATTGATTTGTTGAGAAAAATCATTTTTATTTTTATTATGTGAGAAAAAAAAAATTGAGGAATTCAAAAATTTATGTAAAAAATTGTACAACTGATCCGCATCAATTTTATACTATATTAATAAATTAAATTAATAACAAATAATACAAATAACAATAACGAAACGATATAATTAATAATCCATCATTAATAAATTCTCAACTTCATCAACAGTTCTAGCCAAAATAGTTGCTGGAAATTCATATTTATTCTTGGGATCTTTAATGGCATCACTTATTCTTTTATATGTATCAACAAACATTTTACTTACTCTATAATTAACTTTTTTAACTAATTGAGTAGGATTTCCTTGTAATTTAAATGTGTCATCACCATTATCAGCTAATGATAAAAATGAATCTAATCTTGCCATTACATTGGTTAATGATTTTGTATCCATGTTTTGAATTAATGATAATGGTATCTAAATATTATTATAATAAATAATATAATAATAATAATAATAATAATAAATAAATAAATAAATAAATTAATAAATACATAAATAAAATAATTAATATAATATTAAATAATTAAATAACTTACATTTTCTTCTTTGGTTTCCATAACTTGAATTATCGGTTCTAATCCTGAATGTTGTAAAAGTTTTTCATACTAAAAAAAAATAATAATAATATATTTGTTATTTATAATAATAATAATTTTATTCTTCATAATAAATGTTATCATAATTTACCTGAAAATCTACTAATATTTCCATATTTTCTTCAATTTGTCTACCAATTTCAATAACTCTTCCATGAGTAAATGAATATTTTGATAAGGATGACTATATTTAAATTAATTATATTTAATTAATTATATTTATATATAACTATATTACATTAATTATATTATATTATATTATATTAATTATATTATATAAATTCTTACTTGTACATAATAAAGACAGTTACTCATATAAATAGCTTTATTAAATTTTGACAAATCTTTTGCACCCAATTCACACATTTGAAATAGAGGATCCAATATAGCATCTAATACAGCACGAAAATCATGTTCACGTTCTGCAACTGTAACTAATGATGTTTCATATGATGCCATTATTTCATTCTACAAATATTATTATTATTATTATTATTATTATCATTATTATTATTATAAAATTAATTATTAAATATATGAATAAATAATAAAATAAATTTACCAATTGTAATACAGTATCTTTCACTGCAGGTGGTGATGTCAAATCTGGAGCCGGACTCTAATTTTTAAAGAAATTTCTTTAATTAATAAATAAATAAATTGAGTGGAATGAATCAAATTTGATATATAATAGATATAATATGGATTAATTAACTTGTATATATCGTAGTAATTGTTCAGCTTGACTATTTAGTGTATTGAAAAATACTCTAGATGCTGACTCGGTAATCCTGCAAAAAATAATAAATTCATAATGTTAATAATAAATAATAATAATAAATAATAATAATAATGATAATTTCCAGATCAATAATAGTAATAAATTTTAGATTTACTCTTGAAGTGCAATTGATAAAGAAGCATTAGGTCCCAAAATTCTTGATATAGTAATATTATAGAATTGTATTAAATTCAATATTCTATATGCCGTTATGGCACCTGGGTGAGATCCCAAGACTTGTTCAACACGTGTCTTAAATTAAAAATTAAATTAATATTAAAAAATTAAATTAAAAATTCATTCATTATGTAAAGTAAAATTACCTTTAATGGACGACATGTTCCATCTAAATCTCGATCTAATAAATCCTGAATTATTATATCATCACTTTCCCTTGTTATATCTTCTTCTTCTTCTTCTTCTTCTTCACCTCCTTCTTCTTCATATGGAGAACGCATTTTATAAATAGTAGATATAAATAGTGGATATAAATAGTAAATGAAATGGTAAATAAATAAAAATATAATAAATAATAGTAAATAATAGTAAATAATATTAATGTTTATAATAAAGACTAACTTTTTGGTTCAAATAATCCTTCTAAATATTCTTTTTCACTAGCAACATTTTGATGTACCCAAGCTAACATATCACCTACATAACGTAATGGATCATGAGCATGAATTTCTATTGGACGTGGTGTCCCTCCTGGTCCTCCTCTTGTTAATGCTTCCGTAAATGATCGTATTATTGCATTCCTTTTTATGTGAACAAGTTCTTCGAGGCATGATCTTACAAAATAATAAAATTATGATCATTTAATTATTATTGTTATTATTATTATTATTATAAAATATATATAAAAATATAATATAAAATATAATATAAAAATATAATATAAAAATATAATATAAAAATATAATATAAAAATATAATGTAAAAATATAATATAATATAATAAATATTAATTACTGAAATAAAACAGGACGTTGTTTCAATGCTCTCAATGCATGTCTTAATATCGCAGGAACTTCTTGTGTTTCACGAGTTAAAGTTCGAGATTCTGTTTGAGTCCAACGATATAATTTATCAAATGCTGTTTCCTGTATTGAATTCATTCTTTCCATAATTTCCAATCTAATTAAAATAAAATGATAATAAAATGGATATTAAAATATTAATAAATAATAATATTAAAATATTAAAATATTAAAATATTATATTTAAAGTTACCCAGCTCTTTGATTTTCGGTAATTAATAAAGATTCACAATCTCCATGAATTTGTTGTAAATGTTTTAAAGCACGAAAAAATTCTGGACAAATTTCTGATTCAGAAGATGATAATATTGAAACTTCTTTTTCGGAAAGTGTAAATCTTTCTAAAAACGCGTCAATTAAAACTTTACGCGTTTTGCATGTTTCCCTAATACATAAAAAATATTAAACATATTTATAAAATTTATTTATATTATTTATGTTAATCACGTTACTTATATTTATACCTTTGTGATTTCAAAATATCGCTTTGTTCTAACAATAATGCAGTTTGCCGATTTGCCGATTCAAGACTTTGGGTAATTTCATCACAAAAAGTATTCATTTCTTTTATTTCTGATTCGATTACTGTTAATTGCTGACAATAAATTATGTTTATATTTATTTATTTTATATATATATATATATATACGATTTTTATATTTAATTTAATTTTTAATTTTTTATTTATTTAAATTTTTTTTTTGTTTTACCTCATTAACTTTTCCAAAAATTTCCAAAAAGTTTAAACTAGCTTCAATTGCTTTTCGTTCAATATTTCCTCTCAAATTTCTCCTTTGAGTTACTGAATTCACATTATAAATTTCCGAAAGTGCTTCTAATGCTGATTTTGTTTTAATATCATCAATTGGATTAATTAAAATTTTTAAAACTTTTTGTGATATCGGATTATTATTATTATTATTATTATTATTATTATCTTCAGTTAATTGTCCTCCTGAAGGAGTGGTTGGCGTTCTCACATTATAATCACTCGAAGTACGAATTATTAATGGTTCTGGAGTCATCATCATTATTATTATTATTTGAAAATTTATTATTGAGTTTTTTTTTTTTTTTTTTTATAATACATGCATCACAGCGATCGCATTATTCTACGTATCTGTCTGCTTTAAGGAATTTGAAAATCTAATCTGACTGATAATAGTTATAATATATATTTTAATAATAATAAATACTTATAATATTTTTTTTTTTTTAAAGAAGATAATAGAACTGATGATTTTTATTGTTATTACGTACATTTGTTGTTGTTGACAGGTTCGAGGATTTTTCCATGTGGAAAAAGTTCCCCCCTAACATTATTATTTATTATAGATTATTATATTAATTTCTAATTGGATGTCTATATTAAAATTATATATATTTTAATAAATATCTATTGATTTGTACTTTTATGTCGAAGATTTTCGATCGAAGTTCGAGATAGAACATCACATCATCGCCCTTACATATTTATGTTCATTATATAATATATAAATATTTTAAAAAATTCACCAATAAAATATTAATCAATAATGCACGTTCTGCATATTTCCCTGGGGGGGGTTTTAATAATAATAATAATAATAATAATTTTAAAACACACGCGCGTAAGGTTTTTATTTTTATAACAAATAAATAAAAGTCTCTAGGATTGGTTTATGAAAATTGTAATATAAAAGTAAAAATTGAAATTGAAAAACGAAATAAATAAATAAATAAATAAATAAAAAATACTGCATAGAAAATAAATAAATAAAATAATATACAGTATGAAAGATAATATTATTAACTATATATATATGACAGATAATATAATATTATAAAAATAGTTAAAGTAAAAAATATTTTACAATAGAAGAAAACTATTTATTATTGATGATGATGATTTGATGTAAATTGTAATAATAATTAATGTAATAATAATTAATGTAATAATAAAATTGTAAATAATAAATTGTAATAATAAATTTGTAATAATGAATTTTTTTTTGAAATTTTTTCTTTATACTAAACCATCATACAAACTTAAAGCTTGAACAATTGTAGGATCTTGTTTTGATCCTTCTTTAAATTCATCCATACTAAGTTTACCGTCATGATTCTAAAATATTAAAATAATAATAATAATAATAAATAAATAAATAAATTAATAAATTTGACAGAATAAAAAAAATTAACATGAAAAAAAAAAGAGAAAAATATGAACTTACTTTATCCATTAACGTAAATATTTTATTAACTCGTTTTTGAGGTGTATCTTCATCAGAAGGTAAATTAACCATACTACCAACCATTTTATAAATTGCATCCACAATTCTTAACATTTCTTCTTGCGTTATAAATCCATCATTGTCTATATCGTATAATTGAAATGCCCCTAAAGAAATATATTAAAAAGATTAAATAAATAAATAAATAAATAAATAAAAAAAAATTAAATAAATAAAAATAAATAAATAATCCATAATAAATAATTATAATTACATAATAATTTTTCGTCCAATTTTCCTCTAGACGTAACTGAAAGTGCACATATAAATTCTTTGAAATCAATTTTTCCATTTTTATTTTCGTCAAATACATCAAAGACAAATTCAGCAAACCGAGAAGGATCTCCAAATGGGAAAAACTGTTTATATATTTTTTGAAACTCTGGTTTATCAAGTTCACCAGATGGACAATCTTTTAAAAATCCTTTATACCTAAAATAAAATAATAATAAAAAAAAATAAGTTTTTTATTGATGATATATTATAAAATTTTAAAGGATCTTATGATCTCATACCATTGTTGAAGTTCGTTCTTGTTAACTATGTCAAAGTTTAGAGAAATTTAATAATAGAAATTTATGGATAAATTTATAGTGAAATTGTAAAAGAAATATGGTAGATAATAAATCGTAAGAACAAAATATTATTATTAATTAAAAAAAAAAAAAAAATACTTTAATAAAATTCAAAGATTAAAAGGACATACAATAAGTGCATTTTTGCAACTCCTTAAGTTGTTCTTCACTGAGTTTACTATTGGATTTACCCATTTTATTATTTTAATTATTTTTATTTAGAAAGAAAAGATATTTTAAGAAAGTGTTCAAGTTTTGATAAGAATTTCTATTAAAGATTTTTTTTTTTTTATTACAAATTTTTTTTTTTTTGTTGTAAAAAATTTTCAATTAAAGAAGTGGAAAAGAATTTTTTGACTTTTATAAGCAAAAACCCGACAATCGATAATCCAATCAAAATTCTCCGAATAAAATTTAAAATGATGCACTCACAAAAATTCACATATTTCCATTGGAATCTTCTCTAGGGAAATTCCATAAAACTGTAAGTACAGCCCATGGGTTTTCCCGTATCGTCATAAAGAATTAATGAAGTATATAATTATGGAATACAATTAAATATTTAACATACATTATAAGTAATCTCATATTTTATTTCTATTTTTACATTTATGTTTTCATATATTTTTTTTTTGTAGCTCAACTTAATCTTTTCTCTTTTTTATTTGAATAATCTAAATCTATATTATAAATAAATAAATATAATTAAAATGAATAATACTTTATTATACTTTTTATTTAATACTTTACCCGTTATTATTATTATTATTATACAATTACAAAATACGCAATATAAGACAATCATTCTTTGTTATCATAAATGGAAACTTTTAGAAATTCTAAAAATTTTTTTTTTTGAAAAAAAAAAAAACGTTTCTCCATGTTTTTTTTTTCTATCAATATTCTCGTGTTCGTGTATCATACCAATTTGTTTATAATTACTTTTTATATTTATATATGAACGAATGGTTTATGTCATATTATGTAATTTGTACATTATTTTGTATAATTTTATTTCCAAGAATGCGGTGGAAAAGTTTATAACAGTTTTTCCCAATAGTTAAAATAGTTGAAATAGTTAAAATTGTTAAAATAGTTAAAATGAATGAGGTCATCATTTAAAGAAAGTTGATAATATTAGAGAAAGTAAAGAAATTATATACTAATGGTATTGTAATATACTATAAAAGTATAAAAAAGAATTTCCGAGTGCCATATTATTTATCCACCAAATTTACATTTATATACATCAAAAATGTTTGAACGTGCTGTACATGTGATATTTCTTCTCGAAATCATAATTAATATTAATATTATCATTAATTATTAATTAATTAAAAAAAAATGAATAAAAATATATAATTCAAAAAAAAAAAGACACATGAATTTCACATCTTAATATCAACCAGTACTAGCTATATTCGTAATTTTCTCGGTCACATTTCGTAAATCAACTCCGTTCAATTTATATAAATATGATTTATTTTCCAACAATTTTTATTTTCTATCAAGATTATCAAGACTCAAATAATTCACTTATTTTTTTTTTTTATAATTTAATTTAATTTAAAATATTATTAATACTTTATTTAATTATTTAATTAAAAAAGAAAAGAATCATGATAGAATGTAGTGTTCCAGTTGGTGAAAAAGTAGAAGGCGAAACTCAAGTTCGTCGTTCTGCGTTATCTCCTAATAAACTTGTGTCTACCCCAGCTGAAGGAGTTAACACACTTTATGATCTTTTACAATATAATGTTAAAAATATTGGAACCAAAAAAGCATGCATGGCTTATAGAAATATTGAGTCAATAGTTGAAGAGGAAAAAGAAGTTACTAAAGTTGTAAATGGTCGAGAAATTAAAGAGAAAAAAACTTGGAAATATTTTCAATTATCTGATTTTATATATTTAAATTATGAAGAAGTTTCTGAATTAACAAAGTCAATTGGGGCAGGTTTATATAAATTGGGATTACGGAAAAATAGTAAAGTTGAAATTTTTTCTGCTACGGGGTAAAAAATTTTTTTTCTCTTAATCAATTCACATTTATATATATATATATTTATACTTATATACAGTTTATATATATATATATATTTTTATGATTTTTCAGCTTGAATTGGATGCTTGTAGCACATGGTAATTATTATTATTATTATTATTATAATTATAATGTTGTTAACGTTCTAATGCGTTGATTTATAATATTAATGGTTTATGATTTTTATTAGGATGTTTCACGCAAGGAATGACAATTGTAACTGCCTACGATACTTTAGGAGAAAGTGGTCTCACACATTCAATGAATGAAACTGAAGTAACTGCCATTTTTACAAATGCAGATCTTCTTCCCACGATAAAAATAGTTGCAGGAAAAGTTCCATCTCTCAAACATGTAATTTACGATGGTGAACCAAAAGGAAATATTTTAAAAGAATTAAAAGAATCTTTTCAAAGAATTCAATTTATATCTTTGGATGAACTTAAAGATTTGGGTAGAAAGAATTCCGTTGATCCTAATAAACCAAGTGCTCAAGATTATTGCTGTATTATGTATACATCTGGAAGTACTGGAAATCCAAAGGGCGTTTTGTTAACTCATGCTAATCTTGTGGCAGCAGGTATAAAATGATAATCCTATTAAAAATATATGTATATAATATATATATATATATATAAAATGATTAAATAAATTTTCAATTTTCAATTTTTTTTTTAAAAAAAAAAATAGTCGCTGGTGTTAGTAAAATGCTTCAACATTACCTTATCACGCTTGGCTCAGATGATTGTTTACTTGCTTTCCTCCCTCTTGCTCACGTACTTGAATTCACCGTGGAACACTGTTGCATCTTTTGGGGGGTAACTTTAGGTTATGGTAATATACGTACACTTACTGATGCATCTGTACGTAATTGTTTGGGTGATATTCGAGCATTTAAACCAACTTTATTAGTGGGAGTTCCCGCAGTATGGGAATCTATTAGAAAAGGTGTTTTGGCAAAAGTTAATGCGGGAAGTCCAACATTACAAAAAATATTTTATGCCGCATTTAAAACTAAGGGATGGCTTTTACGTCAAGGTTTACCCGCAGGAATTTTAGATAATGTAGTATTTAATAAAATTAAAGATCAAACTGGTGGTCGTCTAAAATATGCATTGTCAGGTGGAGCTCCTGTATCACCTGAAACTCAAGAATTTTTGACAATTACCGTATGTCCTATTTTACAGGGTTACGGTCTGACTGAAACTTGTGGGTAAGTTATCATTTTATTATAATTTTATTATAATTTTATTATTATTTTATTATTATTCTAATTTATTAATCTTTAATTTATTAAATTATTATAATTTAGAATGTGCGGAATAGCTACACCCGATAATATTAGTTATGGAACGGTTGGCGCACCAGTTCCATGTTTAGAAGTGAAATTAATTGATGAACCAAATGCCAATTACCTTTCCACGAATAAACCATGTCCTCAAGGTGAAATATGGATTCGTGGAAATTGTATAGCTGAAGGTTATTACAAAAATGAAGCATTAACAAAAGAAACATTTACCAAAGATAAATGGTTTCAAACTGGAGATATAGGTGAATGGAGACAAAATGGTTCATTAGCTGTTATTGATAGAAAGAAGAATTTGGTGAAATTATCTAATGGAGAATATATTGCATTGGAAAAACTTGAATCTATTTATAAATCCATTACTTATGTATCAAATATTTGTGTTTACGCTAATTCATTTCAAGCTCGCCCGGTGGCTTTAATAGTTCCATTACATGATAGAATTTTGGAATTTGCTAAAGAAAAAGGACTTGATAATTTAGATGAGGAAGAGTTATACAAAAATAAAGAAATTTGTACGGAAGTTTTAAATGCTTGTACTGCTCAAGCCAAGAAAGCAAATTTGAAACCAGCTGAAATGATATCTGCTATTACTTTATTAACAGATGAGTGGACTACACAAAATGTAAGTTTATTATTCTCTTTGAATATAATTTCAATATTATCCTCCTTTACTTTATTCACTTCTAACAACACTTCCATTTAATACTTTATAATTTTTTTAGGGTCTTTTAACTGCATCACAAAAACTTAAGCGTAAAGATATTCAAGAAAAATATAAAGAAGAAATTGATCGCATGTATGGAATCAAGAAATGATTAAAATAATTATAGTTTTTAATTCTTTGTAATCTGTCATTTTATTTTTCACATTTTTTCTATTATTTATGATATTGTTAAAATTAGAATTTGAAATAAATGCATTATATCAATCAATAAATAGCAAATAAAATTGTCAAATGCTTTTTTAAAATTCTTTGTGAATTTTTTAATATTTTTTTTTTTCTTTGGCAAGACATTTTTATTAATATTTATCTTATTACAGAAAGAAAAAATAATAACTTTAATGGGAAAAAAAAAAAAAAAAAAGTGAATACAGTACAAGTAATTTTGAAAATTATTTAAAAGTTATCTCTTCCCCCAAAAAAAGTGATTTACATAATTCTAATATTACATTCTTATCATGAATATGAAATGTGTGGTCAATGTGTTAAATATTTTTATGTGTGTAGGTTTATATAAATGTTGTGTTATGAGACATTACTACAGATGAAAGGCATGAAAATTGTTGCACGCTTCTGTCAACAGTAATCTATTTATATTTTTAATTATTAATTAAGAAAATTATGAATTAAGAAAATTATTAATTAAGAAAATTATAAAATTAAATAATTAAAGCAAAATGTTTTTTTTTTACATTAAGCAAAATCATTTATACATATTTTTATATATATATATTAAATATAATAAAAAGGTGATTACATTAAATTACATAACCATTTATTACCCAAACTTACCGCGTGAGATTTAACTTGAAAAACTTCATAATCCTCCACAGCAAATTGGGTAGTAGTTGTAATGGTATGTTTATAACAACGTTTTTTAGCTGAACAATTTAAATCTTCATTAAATTGTTTTCTCATATCTAGATCAGTTTTACCAAAACATGGACCAAACGATGGATCATCGTATATTGCTTCCTGACCAGGATTAATTCTACTAAGTTTAGCGTCTTCGATTGAATCACGATTACCGAATGAAAATAAAAAACTTTCTTTAGTATATTTCCATCTTTTAGTTTTAAGACTACGCCAACCTATAGGATTATAACCTCCAATGATCTGACCAGATCCCTTTATTTTTAATATTACAATATTGGGACCTTGATTATCACATTTTTCGTGAAATATTTGAGGAGTAAATCCGTCACGACTTCCTCTTAATAATAATTTAAATTCATAACGAAGTCGAGAAGCTAAAGGAGGCATAGGTGAAGAAGAAGATCGAATTTTTTCAATCCAATCAGGAATTTTGGAAGCTTGTTGTAATTTAATTATTTTACTATCAATCGTTATAATTGAATTTCTAGGGGGTAAAATTGATTTAGGAAGATATTCCAGATTATTTTGAAATTTAGAAATTTCTAATCTCAAATATGAAGGAAGAATATCTTTATAGGGCCAAACTTTATCATAAAATTCTCCAATAGAAAATTCGGAAAATCTAATAAGAGGTATAAGGTCCTTTAAAATATCGCGTAATCTTGAAATATTTTCTGTTGTCCAATTGATAATATCATCTTTATCATTATTATTATTATTATTATTATTATTATTATTGTTTGTATTCTGTGTAATTTCTGAAAATAATTGGGTTTTACCCCATCTAATTATATAATTCCAAGTTTCAGTTTCTTCGATTTGAAGATTATCTTGTCGAAGTATAGAAATCAGAATAGAATCTTCGAAATCCAAGAAATCCGAAGAATTAAAAGCTATTAAAGGGTTCCAACAAATTTTATCCATACAATAATTTTGTAATCTGCGACACGTTTCACGATTAAAAACTGTATGTAAGATGAGGGAAAAATTATTTTCCAACCACTCCGATTTAACATTGATAAGATGATCTTGAATATTTTCAAACATTTCATCGACAATCAATAATTCGTCAATTGCAATTAATAAGTCCAAAATTATTGAGCCATCGTGGTGATTTAGAGATAGATTATTGGTGTACATGTATCTAATTAAAATAAATTTAATAATATTAATTTTTGTAACAAATATATATTAATTAAGCTGTAGATTATTTAATTATGTTGATTTTAATTACTTTAATTCAAAGTATCGTTTTATCGTTCATTTTTATAACTTTATCGTTTATCTGTTATTAACTTTTTATCAAATAATTTTATCATTTATAATTACATACTATTATTATTATTATTATTATTCACATCACATTTATATACAGATATAAATAAAATAAAATATTATAATAATAACATAAAAAAAAACTTACTCTAAAATAATATTAAATACAATCGGAGAAATATTGGGTTTCTTCAAAATAATTTTTCCGTTTTCCTTTTTTGCCCAAGTAGAAGAAAGAGCAATTTTAAAATAAGGAGATTTTTCTATTAAAGTCTTAGAATGTACCAAAAATTTTCTACCATTTGGTTCTTCTCCCGCGTAAATTATAACATCGGAAGTTGATAATAAATAATTTGATCCAAAATTGTCAAAATTTAAGGTCATTATTATTATTATTATTAATTTTTATAAATATGTTCTTATGTTGATATTGAATAAATATTGGATAATATTGGATAATATTGAATAATATATATATATAAAAATATTTCGAAAAAAAAAAAAGCGAGAAGAAAAAAACGATGACACTTATATATTTATTTGTTTATTTATTTATAAATTTTTTATTAATATATATTTGTATATTGATTAACATATTTATCATATTTATCTAAATGTATACATGACGTACATTTATAATAATGGCTGAGGAGGCTTGAAAAATATTAGTTTATTTTATAACTATGTATTTATTTAAGAAAACAAATAATTACTAATACATAAATAACGATAAATAACGGCTAGGTGAATTCCATTCAACGCACATATTTGTTACATTACATAATATGCGTGATATTTTGTTTTGTTTTTTTTTTTTTGAAACGCGAAATTTGTGCTCATTCTCAAAATAGCTAAAAGAATTGTTGCTCTTAATAGTCACGTTAGTTATTCCATTTATCAAATATCTAAATAAATGTTCAAGCAAATATAAACTTAAAATCACATGAATAAATAGATGAATGAATTGTAAATGTATTGAATGCTCGTTATAATTTATTACGCGTCTATACTTGATCTCTGTTTATCATGCATAAAAAAAATAATAATAAAATTATTATTTAAATAATATTTTTTTTTTTTTTTTTTAATTCTTGTTTAGATTCTCGTTTTTTAATTCCAATTTAATTCTAATTTTAATTCCAATCTTAATTCTTATTTTAATTCCAATCTTATTTTAATTCTTATTTTTATTTTTACTTTCATATAATCGAAATTATTCCAATTTTATAATCAAATAGAAAAAAAAAATATGCAAAGTTCAATTCCTGTTACCGTATTTACGGGTTTTCTCGGTGCAGGAAAAACTACAATTATTCTTTCATTATTATCTCGGATTCCTCAAGGTTATAAAATTTGTTTATTAAAAAATGAGTTTGGAGATATTAAAGGTCAATATTATTATTATTGTTGTTGTTATTGTTATTATTATTGTTTTAAATTATTTATCGAAATAAGCTTTTTTTTTTAAAAAAAAAAAATAAAAAAATAGTTGATAGTGAATTAGCTCAAGAGAGCAACTTAGCAGTACAAGAAATGCTTAATGGATGTCTTTGTTGTGTATTAGTTGGACAAATGAAATTAGCTTTATTGGAACTTAAAGGTAAATTTCTATATATATATATATATATTATTATTACAATACTAACGATTTTAATAAATAATGATTTTACTATTAATATATAGAAAAATATAATCCTGATAGAGTTATAATTGAAACAAGGTAAGAAGTAAATTATTTAGTTGAATTCTTATCTTATTATATTATTACATTCTTATATTCTCATATTTATTATAGTGGTTCGGCTTTTCCAGGTTAGTAATAATTATCTATTATTGATTATTATATTATTATAATACTATTAATTTATCTAATTTATCTATTATTATTAATAGCACCCATTGCTTGGCAAATCCGAGAAATGAAAAATGAAGGATTTATATTAGATAGTATTATTACAGTTGTGGATTGTGTAAATTTTCGAGGATATGAAGATACAAGTTATACCGCAAAAATGCAAGCTCAATATACTGATGTGATTTTATTGAATAAACATGAATTGGTAAATTTATTATTTATACTATTTTACTATTTTTACTATTATTATTTACTATTATTATTACTTTTATTATTGTTTAAAATATTAATTTTTGTAATTTTTGTAATTTTTTTTTTGTAATTAATATAAAGGTTAAAGAAAGAGAATTAGATTTAGTAATAGATCATATTAATGATTTGAATACTGACACTCCTAAAATCAAATGTGAAGGAAAACGAGGTGTATCTCTTGATTTGATTTTTGGTATTGATACCAAATTATTTACTTTAACTAATAATAATAATAATAATAATAATAATAATAATAATAATAATAATAATAATAATGATAATGATAATAATATTGATGATAATAATAATGATAATAATATTGATGATAATAATGAATTTTCAGAATTAATTGATCCAAATCATCATCAATCAGAAATAGATTTAATTCAAATTACAAAAGTTATTACTACGCAGCAAACTAGTGAAAATAACTCTTTTACAAAACAAAAATTTGAAAATTTCTTGGAATCGTTACCTAAAGATGAAATTTATAGATTAAAAGGTTTAATAAGACTAATTGATGATAATAACGACAATAATGATGGAAAACTTTATATCGTTAATCATGCATTTGGACGTTACACTCTTACACCAATTCAAAGAACACATAATCTTCCTAGTAAAAATGTTAATATTAAAATTACTATAATGGGTGTTAATTTAAACATTTATTTAAAAAATATAAAAATTGGACTTGAAATTAATGATGAGCATGTCAATGTACATTATGCTCACATTCATTGACTTCCTTTTTTTTAAAAAAAATAAAATCAAATAAAAGTATATTTAGATATCTGATAATTATATAATAAAAAATAATAATGTTGCATTTTTTCCCTTTTGTTATGCATATGTTGTGCCTCGGATCGATGCTTTGCTTCAACTGACAGCAGATGTCACAGATTGACCAGAATTATAACTACGGCCTATATAGATCTTTTTAAATTCAGTTTAACTTTGGCCAGTTTTGATCTGAGGCAAGCATCGATTTGAGGCACGACATATATAAAAATAATAATAATAATAAAAAATAGAAATGAATTTAATAAATTTAAAAAAAGTTCACAAAAAAAAAAATTAGAAATTAATAATAATAATAGAAATTCAATAATTCTAATAAATATAAAAAATATAACAATAATTATATTCGTGAATCATATTCTCGATTACCCTTATTACGTTTCTCTCTATTTTTATCTCTACTACTATATTGATACCGATCTTGATATCGGTCCTGACTTCTATCCCGATATCGATCTTGACTTCTATCTCGATATCGATCTTGACTTCTATCCTGATGATATCGATCTTGACTTCGATGATTACTATTATTATTATTTGGTTTATTATGTTGATTATAATGATGGTGATGATGATGATGATAATGTAATTGTAGTTCATTATTTTTATTTTTATTTGTTATTGTATTATTTGTCGTTGTTACTGTTACATCTTCTTCATTAATTGAATGACGACGGTGATGATGATGACGACGAGGAGGTGATAATTCCGGATTTCGATGATGATTATGTCCATGTTCATGATGACGGCGAGGAGGTGACAATTCCGGATTTCGATGATGACTATGTCCATGTTCATGATGGCGATCAGAATGGTCATGATCACGATAATGGTCACGGTAATACTCCTTAAACTGAAAATTAGATCGATTATTATTATTATTTTTGGTAGAATTAGTATCGGAATAATAGAAATATTTATTATCATCATCTGATTTATTAGTTGACGTCGTTCGCCGACGCCAACAATCATCAAATCGTTGTTCAGACATAATATCTGGCATAGCTTGATTCCCTGTCACATGTCTGAATAAATTAAAAAGAATAAATAAATTAACAAAAATGAATAAATTAAATTAAATTAAATAATTAAATTAAAATTAATTAAGAAACTTACAGAGGTCGTTTAAATGGACGATCTCGTGCACCGAACCGAAGTTGACCTGATTCTTTTCTACCTCCAAATCCACCACCTAATCGTCTTGGAATCCATCCTTCCATAACTCGACCACGTTCATAATCAGTTAGAATTTGACGTTCATCAATTGTCATATTATATGAATTCTAAAATAATAATATTATTATTATTATTTTAAATTAAATTATTAAATTAAATTATTTAATGAAATTAATTATTAAATACCTTGAATGCTTCTTGGCACGCATTTTCCGTATCGAATTCAACGAAAGCATATCCACGTGAATCACCAGTTACTAGAGAGATATATATATATTGATGTATATTTTTTGAAATTGATTAAAGAATTTAGGAGATTTCAATATAATCTCAGTCAGCTTACTAATATTTCGTACAAGCCTTGCACATTTGATTGAACCGAATTGTTCAAATGTTTTTTTTAAAGTTTCTATATATAAAAATATAACAGACATTTTAATATTAATTATTATAAAATTATAGATATTAATTAGAGAAAACAAAAAAAAATAATTTATAATATAAACACCTTCAGTGGTTAATGGATTTAAACGTCCAACAAAAAGTGTCTTTAAAGGATCTTCGGTTAAATTTTCACTTGTAGGTTTAACAACTATATAAATATATATATATATATATATATTAAATCTTGTTAAATTGCTTATGAAATAAATAATAAATATGGCAAACGTAATGTATTACTTACAAACAGAAACTTGAGCTCTGGCAATTGCGTGGTCGTGAGGTATAGTGTCAGTACCGTCAATACTACCAGCTTAAATAATATATTTTTTTTGAACATTATCTTTCTTTTCAGGTGATGGAAAAGAAAATGATTTCTTATGGTATTAAAAAAAAAAAATACCTTGAAGCGGATCATATTTCTTTGCATACCACATCTTTATCCATCCATCATCATTTTTCGAAATCTTGTTTACGAATATCTATTTATACAATATTCCAAATCACATGTCTACTTTTCCAATGTAGATCTATATATGTATAATCGTGTGTGCGACATAAAAAATTCAATGACTAAAAAGTGATTCATCCAACATAAACTTTCTCAAAATTTTTCAAAGCAATTTTATTGGCCTTTGAGCTAGAATTTAGCTAGCACAAAATCAATTCTAACTCCCAAAATTACCAAAGGAGACTCCAAAAGTGAGGATCACACGGGTTACTTTAACCACTTTGTGTTAGGTTGCAGTTTACCTTTAGTATCGGATCAAATATATCGATAAAAAAAAAAACTACCCCAAATTTCTTAAAATATACGAACCATCTGGGTACAAACTTGAGTATAATAATGGTGACGTTTTTATCTTTGATATGTGCATGAAGCTGTTGTTGCACTATTGCAAAGGTATTTAAATTTTCCCAATGGCAATTGTTTCGAGTCAACCACGTAAGAAAATTCTAGCTTGCTTGATCTTTGTTATTGATTTTCTAATATCTCACATACGCTTTCTTCACCGAATACAGACGGGCTCAATACATCTGAGTAAAACATATGTTCCAAGCGACACAAAGGTATTTTGGATTTTATATATATTATCACGTTTGTTTTATATATAATTTTTAATATCTATACTTTTCGCCAGAATAGTATGTGAAGTTGCAGTTTGGCAAAAAGTCAAAGCATGGAAAAGAAACTGCACACCTTGGATGGATCAGCAATATGTGCAAAAAGTGTCGTAATCAATTATGACATATGCCGCAATTCCTATAAATAATTACTACAAGTATCTTTACTTATGAATAAAGCCCTATAATCCACGAAACACAAGAAAATGCACAAGGAAAATTTAATCATTCAATGAAGGTATATATAGATCTTTTAACTGTTTATATTTTGTAGTTTTATGGTCGATGTTTTCTCTCTCTCTCTTTCTAAAAAACTATTTGAATGTTAGTCTAAGTTGTGGATAAATGGAATGCCAACCCAAATGGTAAGATTAAACTGTTGAGAGATTCTGTTCATTTTTTATTTTTATTTTTTTCATACTTTTTTTTTCTTAAATAATTGCGACATTTTGGAACAGTCCAAAAAGGGAATAATGAACCTACCGAGAGTAATACATATTCCAATAAACAATATTTTTTTGGGATCTGCCCATTCCAGGCATTCCACTGGCTGCCTAAATTGCCGATCTATTTGAAATTTAACAGAGTTTTAACGGAGTAAGAAGATTAGTAAAGTCAGTTGATATTAGACTTATCTTTTTTAATCATGTATGCAGTGCGCTGTAATGTATTTATTTTGCATCAGAAAAATAAGGTTATCAATAATAATAATAATAGTGATAATAATAATGATAATCATATTAGTTAACCGCAAAAGCATTTAAGTTTACTCAATTCTCTGAAATGGGTCTTCGTAATACCAAACATATCTGACAATGCAATTCTCTTTACATAATTCTGCCTTAAGCTAATCTCAGGTTAATTGATTATTAAAACCTTCTAAAATTGATGAAAATGTTTAATAACGCTTGTGTCGCAAAACCATATTGTGGATATTCTGAACAGTTGAGACACTACATATTATCATTTTATGAGAGAGAGAGAGACATACCATTGATGCATTTTCAGAGTAACTTTTGGATTTGATATAAAAAATTTGTTAAACGTAACAGATTTGGTTACTGAAATAAGTAAATTATGTTTCTTCAATAATTATCTTACTTTTCAAAATACTAT
Organism: Diversispora eburnea; assembly: GCA_910592015.1. NCBI lineage: Eukaryota > Fungi > Glomeromycota > Glomeromycetes > Diversisporales > Diversisporaceae > Diversispora > Diversispora eburnea. The sequence goes on along the minus strand of CAJVPK010000021.1, from coordinate 55,275 downwards.
ATTAAGTACTATGGAGTATTACAATCTAAATAAATAAGATGAACCTATGTCGTCAAAAAACAGCAAGTTATCATTTAGATTGCTAATGGCTAGACTGGAAAAACGAGCGTAGTAATACATTTGCTTTTAGGTAATAAATACATAAATACAGTATATCCAATATGTGAATAAAAAGATATAATCCTTATGATTTATTGATTTTTGTTTAACATGAAGATGAGTGGTTATGGAAAAAAATTTATAACTATTAAATAAACAAGCTCCTTGGTATGAAATTATTTGGTTTAAGATAATTACTCCTGATAAATTGTCATAACTCATCTTTTAAAAAAGAAAAAAACTAACTGGAGGGAAAATTAACTGGTGGGCAGAATTAAGTTAATGTTGGTAGGGTTAGAGGATTGACCAGGAACTATGTAATTCTGCCTACGGTGAAATTTTCCCCCCGGTGAAAATTAGCATCACTCTTTAAAAAAAAACCGGAATGAAAAATTTTTATGGTTTTTGATAATCTTGCTAAGCAACTCAACTATCTTAGATTAGGGCAGACATGAAAGAATTAACACAATTTATATTGCACATCGTTACTTTTAAATCTGAAATATAGTTCATGGAACATTAGATAATATAAAGTGTATCAGTATCCTAAACAATTAATAGATAGGAAATGATATCTATCCATCAATAGCATATCCTTAAAGATATATATCAAAAATATTTTTGTAGTTATTAATATCCAATGAGATTAAACCTTTGATAAACTAGAAAAAAAATGCTTATTTTGAAGGTATTGTGGAAATGGCATAATCACTTTGTGACTATTTTCAGCAATTCAAAATCTTGTAAAACGAGACTCTAGTTTGATAATTTTCCTTATTCTGATCTTTTGCATATGCCTATATATACTAAATAATAATTAATATTACTATTATGGAAAGAATGTCTATTTTGCTCTAGGTACCTAAGTAATATCTAGTTTCTTCTATTGGATTTTGTATATGTTTATTCTTTTCTTTGGATATAAATTATATGGTTGTGGAATCATTTTTTTGAGTGGACAAAGTTTTCTCTTAAAGTAATCTGTCTGTTTAGTATAGAATGATATTTTGGAACCGATCTATTCTCTTAAAGAGACTCCTTTGGTAATTTTGGAAGTTGTGGTTGTTTTTGGTTAAGTGACATTAATATCAGATCAGAAGTCAACTATAAAATTCTGCGAGGGACCAATAATTAAAAATGTATATTTTTTTATTTATTTTATCGTTAGATCGATTTTCAGCTACAGGGATCAAACGTTCATATTTCAAGTTTCATAATGGTGTTAGATCATCTTTATAACATCAAAGATATTGCCATCCAAAGATAGTTATACAAGTTTATTATTGGACATACAAACTCACGATTAGGTTTTACAAGCCTTCACGGAAGGCTTACTTCTTAGATCTTTATTATTACCATTGTTACACAACTGTACTAAGCTTTTACTTACCTAATACACACACACACATATAACTGGTAAGTAAAAATATATATAGTATATAAATAACATTTAACGTTTACCACGTTTACCTCGTTTACCTTTTCAACCATGTACGCAAATACTCGACGTAAAATTTTATCAGCTGCTGATAAAGCAGCCAATACAGTTATTTTCGCTGTTGGGCCAGTATTCATTTTTTTTGCAGTACTATTAATTGGACTAGCTACAGTAGTTTATTTTTCAGTAGTATTTCCCTCCTTTTATATTTGGGACGAAGATTATTTTTGGTCAAAAGTTTCTTATTATTTAGGATTATTATTTAGTTTATATTTGATAGTTTGTATCTTTTTTAATTATTTTATGGCAATAAGGACAAAGCCAGGTGGAGTATTGAGTAATACAATAAAGGGACAATTGGTGAGCGGTAGTATTTTATATATAGAAATGTTTATTTATTTATTTATTATCTATTTTTATTCATATATATACAGTATATTTATATTATTATTTTTATATATATACTTTATTTACTTTATTTAACTATATTTATTATATTTATTATAGGAATCCGATCCAACTTTACAAGATTTATTTCTAGAGTTGGAAGAATATCAAGAATTTCCTAAAATTTGCAAAAAATGTAATTATAACAATAATTATAATTATAATTTAATAATAATTTAATAATATTAATTTAATTTATATATTCTTCAATTATATTCAAAAAAAGGTCATCTTCCCAAACCAGAAAGAGCACATCATTGTTCAGTCTGTAAAAAATGTGTATTAAAATTCGATCATCATTGTCCCTGGATAGCAAATTGTGTGGGACATTATAATCATCGATATTTTGTATTATTCATGACTTATTTGGTGATTGGATGTTTCTATTTCGCTTTAGTTGGATGGAACGAATTTTTATCTTGTTTGGATATTGATTCTGAGGTGATTAATATATGATGATGATGATTATTATTATTATCATTATTATTTATATTTATATTTATATTTATATTTATTTTTATTTTATTATTATTATTATTATTATTATTATTATATTTATATTTTATTTAGTGGGAATGGTGGATGCCACGTCCATATATGGCATTATCATTCTTACTTGCAATTGCGATCGGAATTGCTCTTGGTAAGTTATTTATTGAAATTATTTATTGAAATTATTTAAAATTTCAAATATTTTATTATTCTTTATTTTCATAATATAGGTGGAATGTGTTTATGGCATTATTATCTGGTAAGTGATTATGCAAATATATGTGTATATATAATATCTTATTGTATATTTGTAATAATGTGAAAATTATTAAAAATTATAGATTTTGACAGCACAAACAACAGTAGAATTTTATAACAATTCATATGCAAAAAGTGCAGCAAAATCAAAAGGAGAAGTATACAAGAATCCATATAATCTTGGACCTTTAATCAATTTATGTCAATTCTTTAATGTTGGAAATAATTTGTAAGAATTATATTTTTATATTTTTTATGAATTTCTAAAATTTCTGAAATATTTACATACATGTTTATATATTTTTATTTATATTTATATATATTTTTTATTCAGCAAATAGTAAGTAATTTTATTTATTTATAAATAATTTATTGTTATGATCATCATTATCATTAATTAATTATTAATTATTAATATTTTTAATTTTTAAGTCCAATATATACTATATTTCTTCCAATACCTACTTTACCAAATGGTAATGGAAAATTTTGGGAAAAAAATGAGGAAGGTTATAATAATTATAACAATAACAATAATAACAACAATAATAATGCTGACAATGATAACTATAATTACAACAATAACACTAACAATAATATTAATATTAACAAAAAGATTGATAGTAATAATAGTCAAGCCAATATTTCTGAAAATTCAGAATAAACAAAAGAGAAAGAGAGATAATTTACTTAATCATTTTGATCCGTAAAAGTGAATTTGTGTAAATAGAGTGCATGTATTATATGTGTATGTATTTGTGTGGGAGATATATAATAACAATAATAATTAGAGAGAAATATCATTATAACAATGGTAATTAGTAACACAACAACAATAGAATTTATTCAATGCAATTTTAATTCATTCTTTTCATAGAGTTAAATAAATAACATTACATATTTAATATAATATTCTTTTTGAAATTTATATTTATTTATTTTTATAAAAATTTCCATTAATTTTTATTTAATATATTTAGCTTCAATTAAATTATCTTTGTTAATTAAATTAATAGTAGGAATAAAACTTGGATCTAATTTAAATACTTCATTTTTTATGTATTTTAAATCTTTTTCCATAGTTTTAATATTGTCTCTAACATTCTATTATATTTAATATATTTAAATAATAATAATAATAAATATAATATAAATGAAATAAAAATAAAAATAATAACAATAAAAATTACCTCAACATTATTGTCTATTTTGGATAAACCAGAACTTATTTGATTGATCTCTTTATTCACTTGAACTAGGTGATTAGTTGAAAATTTTTCCAATTCTTGTCTTAGTTGTTGACTTGCTTCATTTAATACTAATCGTAATAACATAAAAAAAAATAAACCAAAATAGTAAACAATAAAAATCAAACCGACCAAAAAAGAGAAATAATTAAGGTAATGATGAGGAGATGAGAAAAGATATAAAAAAAAAGGAAAAGATTCTCTTACAGCACTTTGTTGATGAATTAGACATCGTGGGAAATTTTATGTAATTTTTTGAGCGGGAGGTTTATATATTTTCAGGAATTCAAATGCACGTGAAACAATCGTGGACAACAACACTTAATAATGTCTAACTTGAAATGTAAATGTTCGTATTTTTGAATAAAACTAATCTTGGAAGAAACATTGTTTACATTTTATTATTATTATTATTATTATTATGATAAATAAAATTCAAAAAAAAAGTTTGTTTACGTTATACTTTTTTTGATATTTATGGAAAGAATATCAACAATTTCAAAACGTTCTTTTCATTTTTTTTTTTTTTTAATTACTAAAGAAAAATTATTATCTATTGTTACTCACACGGACCTTTTTTTGTCCCGACTCCTTTTTTTTTCATTATTATTATTATTTCCATTTTTTGTTATTTTTTTTTTTTTTAATATTTGCAATTTAATGTTTTCATTTTTCATTCATTCATACATTTTCATTTTAATATTTTCATTCATTCATTCATTTAATATTTTCATTATTTTTTTTTTTTTAATAATAATTATTTTTAATAATTATTTTTTAATATTTTCCTTATTATTAAAAATTTTTTTAAATATCTAAATTCAAAGATGTTCCAAAAGTCGATCTATTCACATTCTTTTTTTTCTTTGTATTCAATCTGTTCATCATTTCTTCAATAATTTTTTTCTCACATTTAAATATGACTAGTATGACTAGAAAAAAAGGAAAATGAATCGGGATTTGTCTCCCAAATAAAAAAAAAATAATAAAAATTGAACACAAAGATCCGTTTGCGACTAATGAGTAGTCATAAATATTATTAAAAATATTATTAAAAATAATATTAAAAAATATTACGCATTAAAAATTTAAAATTAATTTTTTTTTTTTTGTTCTTCCACAAAAAATAAATAAAAAATAAATAAAAAATAAATAAATCGTGAAAGACCTATCTAAGGTTACAGTTAATTGTTGTTCGATTGGATTGGTCAGATGATCGTATAATGAATAGTTATGGTTATAGTGCAGTGTAATGTGTGTGCGCGTGTATAGTTATGTATATATATAATAGTGCGCATATAGTTAAAGTATATGATTATAGAAATAATATATTATGTGAAGCGTGAAGAGGTGTGAGGAGAATGAGAAAAAAATAGTAGTAAAAGTAATTATAATAATAAGTAGAAGAAGAATATTATTATTATTTATAGACAACAACTCACTTTCATTCAACAATTCAGCCATAAACGTATTTCTATTCCGAATATACAAATAGGGAATAAGGTTACCAAACATTGTTTTATGAACATGTGCATTTTTTAAAATTGTTATAAAATTGGTCTCACTTGAATAAGTTCAGGATTTGGGCGTGATTTTTTATTTTATAAATAAAAAATAATTGTATATAATATTATATAATATTGACATAATATAATAAAAAAACAATACAATACAATATAATATAATATATTTTTTAATCATGAGAATTCTTTGAAGTATTAAAAATTGAATCTGCTGGTTTTTTTTATAATTATAAAAAAATATTTCCTCTACTTTATTAATTACATCTAACGTGATAAATCTACAAATCATAATTTTCGTGTAAAATTGAAACTCGGGATAAACCATCGAGAGGACAGGCCCGCGACAATATAGTTAAATATAGTTAATATAGTTTATGTAGTTAATGTAGTTTAATGTAGTTTAATGTAGTAAATATAGTTAAGACTACAATATATATTTTAATATAGTTAATATAGAATATTAATTAATAAAAAGGTTCTATATATTGATTATGATTACTGCGCCACTCTCCTCGATTCTCTTTTATTTATATCTATTTATTTATTTAGTACACTTTTTAATATACACTCGTGATAATTCTTGTAATCCTCATCTCCTTCGCCACATTTTTTTTTGTGCATCTCACAAAACTTTTTTTTTACCCTTTTCCCACTTATTATTTTATTTCTCCAGGTTAAAATAGGATCTTTCTCCATCTTATTTCACATCTTCCTTTTGAGAAACCTATTGAAGTTCTTTTTACCCTTAATCTAAATTAATCTTGCAGTAAGGAAAAAAAAAGAAAGACCGGCAGGTATATATTATATATATATATAAGACTTATATATATATTTATTTAAACTTTACACGCCTTTTTTCCTCTTTTTTTTTACCTTTTCTTCTTTTTCTTATTATCTTTGGACTTGTAAGAAAATAAAAAAAATATATAATTTATGAGTTTATGTACATTTTTATTCAACTTATTTATTCATATTTTATATTCTTTAAAAATAAAATTCAATAAAAAATTTTCGCTAAATTATCTTAATCTTTGAAAAATTATCATTCTTTTGATTTTAATTTATTATTGATTTTTATTATTATTTTTTTTTTTATTAATTTTTTTTATTAATTTATTATTAATTTCTTATTAATAGTTTTATAAAATGGCTCCCACCAAGCTCAAGATCAAAGGCAATAAAGCCTTTTCACTTTTATCTACAATTGATACAGATGAAGATTTATCAAAAACTTGGCGTTTAATGACAAAGGTTAAAGACGCTTTAGAATATGGAATGCGGTTGGAGAATTTATCTTGGCGTTTATGGTTTATACATCATCTTACGGTTCACGACCAAAAAACGCAAACACAATTTAAAAAGCTTTCATCGGCTACTACAGAAAAATTGGAAACCGAAAAAACGACAAAACTCCAAAATTTAACGGCCCCAAGTTATCGACCAAAAAATAGTCAAGATTTAAATGGATCAAATAATAATAATAATAATAATAATAATAATAATAATAATAATAATAATAATAATAATAATAATCTTAATTATAATAATTATAATAATAGTAATAATAACAATAATAATAATCAGGATTTTAACGAAAAGAAAAATAATAAGAAAAAAAATACAAAAATTGTACGCAAAAAATCTCTTACCCAAAAATCTGCTATAAAAAATCAAAGATTTCACGAATCAATTGAATCAATTCAAAATATTGACGAAAATCCCGACAATAATGATATCAATAATTTAGAAATCGATTTTACTAAAGATGAAAAAATTATTGTTACTACTCCCACTTCATCATCATCATCTTCTTCTGTTACTGTTAATAATCGAATAATGACTGATTCCAATTTAGATAGAGTTAATGATAATAGTAATGTGGTTATGTCCGGTAGGAATTTTTTATTTATTTTTCATTATCAATTGATATTTTATTATTAATAATTGAGATTTCTCTTCCTCTCTTCCCTTCTCTTCATTATTTTTTGGGGAATTTTATTTTTATAGTTGGTGGTCACGATAATTCAACGGGACTTACTTCTCCTATCGAAGATATGTATGACATAAGCGATATTAATAGCCATCAAGAATACGTTTTACGTCAATATACAAATGATCAAGACCCCTTCCAAGTTATTTCATTACCTGGTTTTGTACGTTTCGGTCCAGCTCAAGCATTATTACATCCTAATCATCCACCTATAATGCAAATAGATCTAGATCAACTTATAGGAGTTTATAGTAATTTTCCATCATCATCTGATTCGTCCGGACCAAACTCTCCAAATGATCTCGAATGGTACAACAATGATCTTTTAGCTCATGACGTTGTATCTCAACCGACGACTTCTACTATGGCTAGACAAAATATACAATATCATCATCAAATGTCAACTCTTTCATCAAATGATCAACAACTTGGTGGTAGAACAACAACAGGAATTCATAATCATGGAGCTGTTTACGTTCCTAGAACGGTAGAAAATTCACCCGTTAATCCTACGCCAATTAATACCACCAATTTAACCTTATCAATGAATAATACACCTCTTAATACACCTCTTAATACGCCACTCAATACGCCACTTCACACACCACTTCATACACCTGTTAATGGATTACCGAACAATAACATATTAAATGGAGTTTCCAATTCGGGTCTTATATATATGAATCAATATTCTACCAATACTAATAATCAAACTACAAGCAACTCAAATTCTTCAATGCAACAAAATCCTTCAAAACAGAATGCATCAACGTCATCCTCAAACTCATCATCATCTAATTCATCATCTAACTCATCATCTACATCCAATACTTCAACTTCTACCACTAACACTGCTAATACTTCTTCCTCTTCTACAATTGCCGTTCGTCCTTCTACGACGACAACATCATCATCTACAACAACTTCTTCCGAAAACAGACCCAAAAAGACACATTCTAGTGGTGAACAACAATGTTTTAACTGTGGTGTTACTTCAACTCCACTCTGGAGACGATCTGCTAACGATGAACTTTTATGTAACGCTTGTGGTTTATAGTAAGTTATTTTATTTTATTTTATTTTTATTTTTATTATTATTTTTATTTTATTTTATTTTTATTTTATTTTATTTTATTTTATTTATTTTATTTCATTTCCAATATCTAAAATTTTATCATTTATTTACCATTTATTTTTATTCAGTCTAAAGTTACATAAAATGGCACGTCCAAAAACTATGAAACCTCATATTGTTCGTAAAGATGCACGAGATGATGAGGCAACCCAACCCGTTTGTTCAAATTGTGATACAATGACTACTCCTTTATGGAGAAGAGATGAAGAGGGACAAACTCTTTGTAACGCTTGTGGTCTTTAGTATGTAAAGAATTATTATTCTTAATATAATAATATTATTGTTTATTATTATTTATCACAATTATTTATTGATTAAATTATTAATTAATTATTTAATTATTTAATTTAGTTTCAAATTACATCATGAGAGACGTCCATTGTCAATGAAAACCGATGTTATAAAGAAACGTCAACGTTATGAAAATGGACAAACCCCAAATCGTCGACCAGGTAAAAAGCAACGAACAAATGAAGATAAAGATGGTCAGCAACAACAACAACAACAACAGCAGCAGCAGCCACAACAACCACAACAGCCACCACCACAACCATCACAACAACAACAACAACAACAGCAACAGCAACAACAGCAACAGCAACAACAACAAGTATTAACTACACATTCATCACAAGCACAACAAGTTTCTGTATACACGAGTTCTATTGGAGGTGTTACCACTGCTTCATCAGCAACAAATTCTATGGGAATTCCTTCAAGTTCAAATGGATCCATGACAATTCCACAAAATTCAACTACCAATACTTCAATTGGTGTTAATCCAACAATTAATGGATCCATTGCGGTAGGTCAAACTTCCGCCCCATCTCTTTCTACTGTTCGTCAGGCATCAACTTCTTCAATTGGTGGAGGATATTAATTGATTAATGAATAATAAATGAATTACTTATGAATACCTTTTTTTGAAGAAAAAAAAGAGAAGGAAAGATGAAAGGAATGACGGATTGGTTTAGTTTGTCCCTTTTTTTAAAAAAATATTTTTAATAGAAAATCAAAAATATTAGTTAATATAGTTGGAATGTTTTTGTTTATTTTTTTTCCTTTTATTTATCCATTTTACATTACTTTTATATTTTCATTGTCTTTCCTCTTTTTTTTTTTTTTTTTTTGTTTTTTTTTTGGATACTCCATATTTTCTCCTATAAAATATAGATTCATTCGTAATTACAAAAAAATACATTCATTCGTAATTACAAAATATACATTCATTCGTTTAATTCCCATCAAATCATCTCCCTATTTTTTCGCGTCAAAAATTGTATTATATTATAATTGTACATTTTATTGATTTTATTGACTAAATTTAGGCTGCTTACTACTTTTCACCAAAATATCTAATCACTTGGCAGGCCTTTTGTACAATTATTTCAATTTCTCTTTTTTTTTTTGATATTGAATAAAAATTCATAGAAATTTCATAGCATTTTATTATTGTGTTGGAAGAGATGTTATTTATTATTATTTTTTTCTTTGTAAATTTTTTAAATCTTCTTTTCCTTTTTTTTTATATAACATCTCTATTATAAACAAAACATCATTAAATTTTTTCTATGATATGATCAAATAAAGATGGACTATATTCTTCAGATAAAACCTTTTCAATTTTTTTTTTTAAACTTGTAATACAATATACACAAAAGAAAACAAAAAGAAAGGAAAAAGAGAAAAAATAAAAAAAAATGATCAGAAAGAAAAACAAATTTTTTTTTTTTACATTTCAATTATAAATTTTTAATATCAATATTACTTTCAATATTTCTTCCAATATATTCTAGTATTTCTACATATTTCTTTCTAGTATATATATGTAAATATAGCGATCCTTAATCGCAAATTCCAATAAAAATAAATTTTGTGAAAAACAAATAAGAATAATATTATTACAATTTTTATAATTTTTATTTCAAAAAAAGGTAATAGGTAAAGAATGAGTGCGAGTTTTCCCTATTTTTGAATATAAAGATAATTACGTTAAAATTAATGGATCATTAATTATTAAAAATTTATATAAGCAACTTTTTTAAAATTATTATTTTATTCAAAAAAAAAGAAAAAAAAAAAGATTCTTTCAGAAATATTAAGCCCACTAGATTTCTTCCCTTCATAAACTTCATATATATAAAATATATCAAGGTTATGATCAAAGTACAAGGATGATATTGTTTGTTATATATTCATCATTAAGGATGCACCTCTCATAAAATTAAATAAATTTCCTTTACCTTTTCCAAATCTAAGTTCTTTTCTCCCTTTATTGGCATGTAAAATTTTTATAAATTATCAATACCTTCTCTACGAAATATACAAATAATAAAAAATATACACTTTGATCTTTGTTATTGGGATTAGATCTCTGTTATTGGAATTTTATTGAGAAGAGAATAAATTTAACAATTTAACGTAATATGGTTCGGACATTACGTAATCTACAGTAAAAAAATAAACTTAAAGAATATAGTTAGTAAAAGACGCAAAAAGCGCGCCCAAACCTACAAAAAAAATATTAATATTTTAACAAATTTTCATTACATAAAAAGCTTTGTAGTCTAATCTATAACTACTTTGATTATATATTGATCTTAAGGCACAGTCATGAAATAAGTACTGGCACAATAACATGCACAGTCTCAAACATGCGCGGGCCAAAAAATAAAATCAAAAAAAAAAAAATATTATTTAAAATTTAAAAAAAAAAAGTAGTGTATTTATACAAGTGATACGTGTTTGTGTCACCAAAATTGATATACTGTATATATTAGAAATTCAAAGATAATCTACCAAAAAATCATTTTCGATAATGCTTAAAAATAATAATAATAATAATAGTTGGATACTTCAAAGGTTACGTTGTAAACCTAGACGTCCCTTTTGGAAATTACCTCAACATCGTTTACCAGTTTTATCTCTTTACAAAACTTTACTTAAGATTACAGAATTATTTCCTGAAGCTATACACCGGAAATATTTATTTTACGCAATAAGAGATAAATTTAGATACAGAAGACATGAAACCTCAGTGACCAATACCGTTAAATTTTTAGAAGAAGCTAAAGAGGTGAAGAAGAAATTCTTTGATTATATAGAGAAAAATTTTTTTATAATATTATACTTTTAAATTGTTTTAAATGTAAAGTAACTAGTGTCGAAACACCTTATTAAATGCACTTAAAGGTGATAAAGTAGCATTTCAACATATTGACGACTTAGCATGGGGTAGAAAGGGGAGACTTCAAGCTGTTTTAACTTTGGTAAAAAAAATTTATTTATTTATAATATATTTATTTATAGTATATTTAATATTGTTTCTGGTTTTTTTTATTAAATCTCTTAAATAAACCAAGTAAAATTTAACGATATTTTAAAGCTTCGAACCAAAAAATGGAAAACTAAAACGAAAGCAAATGTAGGTTCTTTATATGCTTTTGTTATTAAAAATAAATTATTAAAAGTTAATTATTTTCAATTAGCGAGGAATCCTTCGAATAGTTTCAGATATAAGAAGTATGGAATCACGAAAAAAAGATCCACATCCAGCATATAAAATACCTCTTGATCGAAGATTATATTCACCACCTAGAATACAATTAAGACTTAAACCTCCATTTCGAAAAGTAAAAAAACATCCTTGGCGTAGTGGACTTATTAGACATAAAGTAACTACTCAATTAGGTTATAGATTTTGGAGAACAAGAGGTTGGAAACAACCAGTTTGGATTTCAATGATGATGAAGAAACGTATGGCTCAACATCAAAAGAAAATTAATCGTTTTAAAGTTTTAGAATCATATCTTGAAATGATTAAAGTAGAAGAATCAGTAATGAAACGATTAGATCGAAATTTATCCAAAGATGTTGAAGGATTTGGTAAATAAAATTAACATAAATTTTTTATTGATTTTTATTAGTTTTATTTAATAATTTTATTATTATTTCTATAGACAATTTGATTGTAAAAGAAATGAAAGAAAGTAAAAAATTCCATGACAGGATGACAAGACTACAATCAAAATCTCAAATAGATAATGACGATTTTGATATTGATAAATAAAATTAAAAAAAATTTAAAATTTATTGTTTTAATTTCAAAAAGTTTTGAATGCTATTATTTAATGCATCAATTTCTGCTTGAAAGGCCTTAACCTAAAATAAGAAAAAAAATATATAAATATATTAATAATTTTAACAAATAAAAATATAGAATATTTATATTATTATATAGTAAAAGTTAGAGAATGAATACCTTTGCTTCATTGGCTTCACGGACATTCAGTGGGACTTTAGATTCATAATCTGAAACTTGTGTTTTCTTTTGAAGTGAATTCAATGATTGCGTCGATTTTTCAAGTTTCTTTTGGAATTTCATTACTTCAACATCTATATCTACATTACCCTATAAAAATGTGATAAATGATAAGAATAAAGGATACGGTAATAATTAAGACTTATTATGTAAAAACATCACTATTTTTTTACCTTCACCAAAAGATGTATATTTATTTCATCGTTGACTGTGCTAAGAGCACAACCTTCAGGAATAGGTTCGTCTTTCCGAAATACGCGAACAGATTTTATTCCTTTTATCAAAGTAATAATACTTAACTCTTGTGATGTAATCACTTTCATCAATGATTCAGAAGCTACTTGAATAAAAACTATAATTCCAAAAGAAAATTTTTAGAATTAAAAAGAAATTTGCTAACATTAAGAAAATAAAAATATTGTTTAACTTACGAGATGCATTAGACTGAATATTATATTCAACAGTAAGTGACCGTGTCGCTTTGATAATTGAAATTATAAGGTCAAATTGTCCTTCAGCTTGGGAATCATTATATTCTGGTTCCTATGGATTTTAATTTTTCATAAGTATAATGCAACAAACGATATAATTTTGATTTTGATATTTTATTTTCATCAAGATACCTCAAGAGGGTATTTGGATTGGACAATTGTTGGAATATTATCATTCGGACGTCGAGGTAAACGTTGATACAATTCTTCAGTCACGAATGGCATGAAAGGATGAAGTAATTTAAGACCAGCTTCTAAACAAGTGTACAGTGTATCTTCTACTGTACGTTTACGTTCTGCATTTTCTAATATTGAAATATCTGTATCAACAATTGGTTTAATAATTTCCTGTTGATATAAACAATAAAATTGGAAATAATTAGCTTTGAACGATAAAAAGAATAAATAAAAAAATGATAATAAATAAAATAATTATAAAATAATAATAAAATTACAATGAAAACATCACAAAGTTCATATAACCAAAAGCTATGAATAGATGTTGTGGCATTCATGAAGTTCCTTTCGTGTAAAGCTTTATTCGTATCAATTACAGCTTTATTTAGTTTATGTAATATCCATAATTCGGGTAATGATTCTTTTCCAGATTTCTATAATTAATTATATAAATAAATTAATTATAATATTTATATTTATATATATTATATATAAATAAATATATTGGATTCTACCTTGGCACTAGATTTGGGCTGAAAATCTTCGCCTAATTTCATTAACGCAAATCGAGTCGCGTTCCATAATTTATTACAAAATTTACGATAACCTTCCACACGAAGAATATCAAGATTAAGGTCTCGACCTTTTTTAATAAATTTGAAATTTTTTTTTAATATAAAGTAAGAAAATGAAACATTAAATAATTAACATATGATATACTATTTATTAACCTGTGGAAGTGTAGGCACACAGCGCAAACCTTAGCGCATCAGTACCGCATTCTGGGATGCCATTGGGGAAATCTGCTTTCTGACCAGCTTTGGCTTTCTCAATTTCACGTTTATCAAGATTTCCTTCATATAACTTTGCATGTAATCTTTCCAAAGATATACCTTGGATTACATCCACAGGATCAACAACATTTCCTAACGATTTACTCATTTTACGACCGTGTGCGTCACGAATCATGGCATGACAAAAAATTTCATTAAATGGCACTTGGCCAGTAAGTTTAATACTCATCATGACCATACGAGCCACCCAAAAGAATAAAATGTCCCACCCTGTTTCTAGTAGTGATGTAGGGAAGAAATTAATCAAGTCATTTGTCTATAATTTAATATATAAATTAATATATAAATTAATATCAATAAATATATAAATAGAATAAATATATAGACATATAATTAAAAAAAAAAAAAAAATACTTTTTCAGGCCAACCAAAAATGGAGAAAGGCCATAAACCAGACGAAAACCATGTGTCTAAAACATCTGGATCTTGCATTAATTCAAATTCCACATTCGGAAATTTTTCCTTTGCTTTTTTGAGGGCTTCCTCTTTATTACGGCCTGATACCCAATATGAACCATCTGACCTCTGTGTGTAAAATAACATAAAAAATATAAATGTAAAATATAATAATATTTAAGAGTATTGCTAAATATCATCGCAGGTGATTGTGATTGTCACCCCTAGGAAAAATTTCATAATTCCTTAACCCTAACTTTTCCCACGTAAATTTAATCTCTCCTGTGGTGAAAATTACCTACGGTGATATTTAGTAATTTTCAATATTTGAAATATAAAATATCCAATAAAGAATAAACTTATACTCACATCTTGAACTCGATTAGCAATTTTAATAAAATAAGCGGGAACTTGATGTCCCCACCATAGCTGACGTGAAATACACCAGTCTTGAATATTGCCTAACCATCTGAACCAATCTTTTTCAGATGTTTTTGGTATTATTCGTAATTTATCATCCGTGACAGCCTGTAGGAAATGTTACATTAGATGAATAAATTTTTGAAGTTTGAATAAACCATAATAAATAAGAACAGACCTTCATAGCTTCAGCTGCCATATTCGAACAACTAACCCACCATTGGGGCTTTAATACGGGTTCTATAACATCTCCAGACTTACTGAAAATCATAAAAATATATATATACACATAATATCTATAAGACTGAAACCCATCGTGCTTCATTTGTACTTCATTAATACCTTGATTATACAGTTTGATACTGATACTTACGCACAAAGAGGAATAGACATTGGGTTTTCCTGTGTTCCACAAAATAGACCTTTTTCCTTGAGAGCTTCTATTACTTTTTCACGAACGTGAAACCGCTTCATGTCCTAAAAAAAAATACAAAAATATATATATATGAAAATATGCAACAAATATTGGACAAACATAATGTAAAAATTCTTGTTTCACATACTTTAAATGGACCACCATTTTCATTTAACGTACCGTCGTCATTTAATATATTGATGAATTCTAAATTATGCCTTTTCCCGACTTCATAATCATTAAAATCATGAGCGGGAGTAATCTTGACTGCACCAGTACCAAACGACATGTCAACTGCAATATCATCTAATACAATAGGAATCTTTCGACCATTAAAAGGATGGATGGCGAATTTTCCATGAAGATGCTATAACAATAAAAAAATTTCATTAGGTAAGAGTATTTAAAAGATCAGTCACGTTAAATGACTCTAACCTTGTATCTTTCATCTTGAGGATGAACTGCAATACCGGAATCTCCCAACATAGTTTCGGGGCGAGTCGTAGCTATGATGATTTTCTCGTCTGATAATATTAGATTAGAAAGTTCGAGAACTTGTTATTTTACTCATAATATAAATCGATATAAAACGATATAAACTGATATAAACTGATATAAACTGATATAAACTGATATTAATTAAAAAAAACAAACCCGAATTTTCGATGGGATATCCAAAAGACGTCAATACACCGAATTCGAATTTCTCCTCGGGTCCATAACCAGGAACAGATAAAAGTGTGCGCCCAGATAATTCTTTGTTTTCTACTTCTAGGTTTGATAAAGCGGTATTGAGTCTCACACACCAATTTATCAACCTAGTAGCTCTATAAATAATTCCTTCTTCTTGGAGTCTGCAAAAAGCTTCCACAACAGCATTAGACATTTTCTAAATATTATAAATAAACATGTAATTCTATAATATATAATTATATATTCCAATTTATTCTAATTTATTATAAGTGTCAAAATATATACTTCGTCCATAGTAAACACAGCACGATCCCAATCAAAAGAACCTCCAAGACGTTTCATCTGAGTATGAATCCGATCTCCATACCTTCAATATATGAATAATTTATTAAAAAGTTTAATCGATTAACCTAAGATATAAATTAAATCAAATTTGATATTTACATACAAATTTTTCCATTTCCAAACTTCTTCAATGAATTTTTCTCTTCCGAGATCATGACGAGTTTGTTTATTTTCGATCCATAATCTTTTTTCTACGACAGACTGGGTCGAAATTCCTGCATGATCTATCCCGGGATTATATAACACGGTCTTTCCCAACATGCGATTCCTAACGATTATTAATCTTTTAATGTTTGATATTCGAAAAATTTTTGTTCATGTTAACTTTTTTTTTTTCTTTTTTACTTACCATCTTACCAAACTATCTTGAATTGCAATAGTTAATCCGTGACCAATATGTAGCGAACCTGTAACATTTGGTGGTGGAACGGGAACTACAAAGAGCCCTTCCGGATTGGGTTTACCATCCGGCGTCAATGCCGGTTTGAAAAACCCTTGTTTTTCCCACCACGAATACCAGGCAAACTCGACAGCTTTAGGATTATATGCTGACGCCATCGGCTGGGACATATCTATCAATTCCGATTCAATAATAATTCAATTTCAATTCAATTTGATAATTCGATTCGATTTTGATTTCGATATAAAACGGAAAATTATTATTTATAAAATAATGACCTTTCTTTTCGCCGACAGGGGTATTATTTATGAAAGTTTCCTCATAAACAACTTGTTTTTCACCTTTATTTTTTTTATCTTTGTCTTTCTTTTTTTCATTGTCAGCGACCTAATTGAAAGGAATTACTTAATCCATAGAATGTAAATTAATAAAAATTTTTAAAAATCTTCATACTTCTTTATTATTTTTATTATTTGAACGATTGGATTGTTTGGCAGCAAATTTTGCTAGCTTTGCTTGTCTTTTGGCCTCATTCTTTTCAGCATTTTTTGATTTTGGAACATTTTCCGCAGAAACGTTAGAATCCGACATAATTGATAGAATTGATAAAAGATAAGATTTAATTTATACTGTACACAAAAAATTGTAAACTGGTAGATCACAAATAGGATATCATTAGTCTTATTTTTGAGGGACAACTCATAGTTACACACATATAATTTAGAATAATGATCGTCATCAAATCTCACAATTACATCATCATTTAAATAAATCACGTGAAATTGAAAATCACCTGAGAATATTCCCATCCCACAATACATAATACATAATACAATCTCTCATATTTGTTTACGACATTTTTTATCATCCAAAGGGATTCTTTTAGGTATTTATAAGCAAGCTCCTCTTAGTTTATTAAAGGTAATTTATCACCTGGTCGTAAAACGGTATCGAGTAACACAAAACATATTGGTAATCCAAAAAATTTGAATTAACTAAACATTTATAAATTTTTATTAATTAAAAAAAGTAAATAAAAAAATTATATGAAAAACGATGTCAACAAAAAACAAGTCGGAAGAGGAAGTAGTCAATGAGCTCGGTGATGAGTTCTTAAATTATGATGGCGTTGAAGGTGGAAACGTCGGTACTGAAGAAAATACCACCACCACTGAAAACGTAGAAAAAAAGATTTTTGAATCAGTAGCAGAGCCGACTGATAAAAGCAAGGATTCCGAGGAAGGACCTTTGGGAAAATCGGAAAAAGTGAATACTGATCTGCAAGAACAAGCTGACCCAGGTCAGACAAATGGAAAAGCAGAACAAAAAGAAGAGAAAGAGGAGAATGAGAAAGATAAGGAAAATAATAAGGAAGTAGAAGAAGAAGTTTTCGAGGTCGAATCTATTCTTGATCATAAAAAACACAAGGCATGTGCCAAACGCGTCAATTTATAATTGGTATTAGTCTTTAAAAATCCTTTATATAATTTAATGCAATAATTATTATTTTTCGTTTTTAGAATTTGACTAAATACTTTATTAAGTGGAAGGGTAAATACATTTATTAATGATCAATTAAAAAATTTGAGAATTGGCATTTTTTAAAATTGAATTTATTTTTTATATTTAGGTTTCTCACTCGAAGATTGTACTTGGGAAAATGAGGATGATGTGTATGAATTCACTTTAACATATGTAGATAATTTGATTTTATTAATATATAAAGAAAATTTTATAAATTTTGATTTTTTGAATTTTTTTTTTTTTTATATTTATAAAGTTATGCTGAAGAACTTTTAGAGGAATATTGGGCGAAACTACAAGCAGAATCGTCGAAATCACATAGCAAGCGTAAGGGAGGAAGAAAGCGCGCGGCGCAATCACCACCACCTACCCCAGTTAAACGAGAAACCAAGAAGCAACGTCAAACTAAAACCAAAACTACTAATACTAAAACTAGAACAGAACAACAGGAAGAAGAGGATCCTTCCCAACAAGCATCAACAGCATCATCGTCAGCAGAAAGTTGGGAAGATAAAGTTATAGCGGTTGAAACTGTCACTCGTGATGATAAGACTGGAGACTTACTTGTTTATCTCAAATGGTATTTATTTATAATTATTATTTAATTATTCCTAATCGTTTTTTTTTTATTAATTATTATTATTTTTTCTTTAGGAATAATGGTGAAACTTCAAGACATCCAGCGAAGGATGTAAATATTAAATGTCCTCAGAAAGTAAGAATTTTAATTAATAATATTATTTTATTTGGATAAATTATAAATAAATTAATTAATAATAATTATTATTATAATTATTTAATAGATGATCAAATTTTATGAACAACGATTGACTTTTGCTCCTCCTTCAACGCATAATAAGAGTTAAGTCAATAATGAGAGAGACATCTTTAATAGATTTACGAAATCACAAGCTTGTTGCTTTATGCAATTTTAATTTGATATCAAAAATACAACCAGGAATGTAAATAGAACATTATTGTTGTCGTTCTTTTCTTTTAATCTTTATGATATATACATTTTCTTTATTCTTCCCTCCTTTCTTTGTTATTTTTTTTTTTTGAGTTTACATGCTTTAAATAACGTTGATATAAATAAAAAAAAAAAAAAAGGCACATTATTTTTTAGCATAATTAAATAGTTTGTTATTTTGAGAAATAACAGAAATAATAATAAAATATAATTTCGGTGCAATGATTAGGAATTTAAATAGTAAAATATTGATTTGCCAATTAATATAATAATTCATATAAAAAATAGTAAATACATTCATACAAATTATACAAAATAAAAATACAATTAAATTGATTAATAAATTTATAATAATCATCTATAAATATTGTAAATTTTCAAAAAATATAATTTACAATAAATAAAAATAAAAAAATGATAATAATAAATAAATAAAAATAATAAATAATTTATTTATATCCTGGAAGTGCGCCTCGTTTTCTAGTAACAGGCGTTCTTGGTGGATTTTGTGTCGTAAAATCAGAATTCGAATACGAAGAATAAGGAAATAATCTTCTTGATGGCTGAAAATTTGTTTCTATTGGTGGTCGAAATTCATGCGACGATGGATAATTTGATCTTTTAATATAAAATTACATAACATAAATTACATAAATTATAAGAATTTTCTATCTTTTTACCTGGGACAACATTTCCCAAGAAATTATTAGAATTATTATTATGAAATTCATTCCATGTCATCCTCTGTTTAGAAAACGATTGGACTGTGAGACGTGGAGTAAATTGATTAAACGTGTTATTAAGGTTACTAAGATCACTAGGAGGAGGAGGTTGCTGTTCATATCTAATATATATATATATATATTTATATATTTATATATATAATTTCTTTAATTTCTTTCATTTTCAATTTCTCTAACAAAAATTTTTATAATTCAGAAGAATATTTTATTTATCTTAACTGATAATATGTTCTTCCCCCACCATCATAATTTCCACCGCCTGCATTATATGGCGATTGATTTATATCATTCCGATGATAATGATATTCATGATTTTGCTCTTGGTAAGTTGCATGTGCTGGTGAATTTGTAGTTTGGAGAGATAATCGTGAAGGAGGATTTGGAGTTCTTGGCTAATGAATTTATAAAAATTAAAAAATCTCTTGTTTTATTATTATAATGAAAATACCTTAATACCTTGGTTGTCGGTGATATATGATGATGAACACGATTTGATGATTTACGAATTGCTCGTGGACTAAATAAAATTCGATCATTTAGTAAATATGAATGGACGAATGGTGATTGAATGGTGATTGATTGATTGATTTATTCGATGTTAATATGATTGCTTACGACGATAATTAACTAACCTAACGTTATGTCCATTTTGTCCACGATGTTCTTTAGGTCGTAAAGGAGATGAATCCACTTTCTTCTTTATACTTGAACTTGAGTGAATTTCTTGTAGTTGAATTTTCAATCGTTGATTTTCATCCTTAAGGGTCTGCAATTGACTTTAAATTATTTATATACACACACATATATATTATTTATTTACTGTCAAAATTTAATTCAAAGATCCTTTAAAAAAACAAAATAATGTTTTTGATTACTTTTTCAGATCTTTGTATTGAAGCAATTCGCTTTTCGCTTTATCAAGCATTTGTTTTTGCTTGGTCACTTTGTCTTTCAAAAAGTTTAATAGAGAAAATGTATTGGTTTGCTGAAACTAGATATTTTATATAAAATTTGTCAAAATAAAGCAATTGAAAAATTTAAATCAAATAATATTATTATTCGTCTCACCTTTAAAACGTCTGCTGCCTCACCTAAAATTTCGTGTGCAGGCCGAAAAAACATACCAAGATTAGATGGAAGCTAAAAAAATTCAAAATTTTATTTGTTATTCCGGAATTTATATTATTTATCTTATGAAAGTTGGTAAAATACTTTACCTTCTCTGTTAATTCCACTGAAGAACACTTTGTATTACAAACAGGACAATTATAATCATTATCTGGAGAGGGGGGTGAACTAACTACAGATTTTACCAACTAACAATGTTAGAAATACAAATCAAGAATGTGTGACTGAAACTGAGATAAGTCGAATTATATAACTTGAACATAAGATTACCTTTTTTTTTAAAGTCAATAGCGCCTTTATTTAAACATTTATGACAAACGACATGCCCACATTCTGTTAACCAAAAACGAGTTTGTTGTGTGCTTGCTGAGTACGAGAAGCATGCGTTACAATGAAGAAATTCAATGTACATTTTGGAAATTTTTAAAATTTTTATTTTTAAGATATTTGTTTATTACTTTTTGTTACGCGATTTTTCGTGTTTTGGTTAGATGTTCGTTAAACTACTGTTGTTTGATTTGATTGGTCTCACAGGCGAGTCATGTGAGAATTCAATTTTATTTATCGCTATAAAATGTAATCATCAAACTAGAGATGAAATTGCATCCTTGCTATTTTCAACTTTTCCCAAAGAAATTTAATAAACTCTTTTGAGAAGAAACTTCGTTTCCCTTCCTTTTTACTCGTTTTGTTTTGGTACCCTTTACAATTTCTTTTTCCTTTTCATTTGTATTTTCATTGGTAGCAGATATTTTTGGAACAGATTCTTCTTCAGAAAAAGATTCCCATTCATATACATCTTCATTCACTTTTAAAACAAAAAACAATAATTAAATATAATTAAAATTGACATTCGTCAAAGATATTAATTATAAAAATTATGAAGATGAGAAACGTTAAAATAATTTGCCTAGAAATCCTCTTTCATTCTTATATGTTTTTTGTTTCAGAACCTTTCGTCTTCCACGCTTTCTTTGTGGTGGAGCTGGTTGTTCTGATTGTTCGTTAGATGGTAGAATTTGGTCAATATCCATTCTATCACTAAGTATGGAAGACGAACGATCTAACTCTAAATTGAACGAAGATATTGGTGTTGATCGTTCTAATTGTTCGAGGATTGGGTTAGACGGTAGATTTTGATCTAATATCAAGTAAGAAATAATATAGAAATAAGAAATAAGAAATAATAAATTATTAAATCAATTAAATTAATTTTTAATACCTGAATCATCCTCAATGTCAATACTTTTCCTTTTTTTTGATTTTTGTTGCTATTAATGAATATTAATGAAGAATTATTTAATAAGAAATGTCTAAATGGATTTTTAGGTGAGCTTTATATATAAAGCTTACTATTTCTTCTTTTGAATTTTGTACAAGTAATGGTTCATTAGATTTGGTGGGATTGTTGCTATCCTTTGAAGTTTTCTATAATAATGATTGAATTAAAATTAAAATTAAAGTTAAGCTTCTTAATTAACTTTAAAATCGAGAAAAATAAAAAATAAAAAAAATTCCTAACATTCACAGCTTCTTTTTTATTTGATGATATCCTCTTTTCGAAAAATGTCGATTTTTTATTTTTAGAAGAAATAGATTTCTCTTCCTCATTTTTACGTTTAGAAGAATTAAGTTTCTCATTTTTACGTTTAGAAGAAACAGGTTCTTCATTTTTATGTTTAGGAGGAACAGGTTCCTCATTTTTATCTAAAGTTTTATCCGGAAGAATTTTATCTTCTGAATTTTCAAATGCGACTATACTGGATTCCTCCTTATCTATTAGTTTAATAGGTTTAATAAATGAAAATCCCTTCCTAATCTCGCGATTAACAGAAACCACAGCGGATTCATCCTAATAATAATAATAATAATATTTATTGTTTAATTATATTTGATAAATTTGAATAAGATTAAAAATTTACCTTTGGACAATAAGCTTCTACACTATATATATGTATACTTGTCAATTTTTTGAATCTTTGTTTAATTTCTTTAAAGTGAACGCAAAATGTTACAAATGTTTTAGAAAGTATTTAATATTATTTAATATATGAATAAAGTTTTAATTTTTCTTCAATAATGTGTACCTTCTAATTCTTCCTGCACCACCAGTTTTACTTTATGACAGTCATCGTTAGAAATACCACTAAGGCAATAGGTAGCGTGTATAGGAACCAATGATAAAGAAATGGTTTCAAAAAGCAACCTACGTTTTTGATTTGAATAAAAAGTAACTTTATCATTTAATTATTTTTATATAACGCGATAGTTTTATTAAAAATCTTACTGTTTAGCTTGATTTATCGGAATTCCCAGATATCGACTGAGCCACTTATAAGTAACCTAAAGCAAAAAAAAACAACGCGTTTTAGATAAAAAATAATAATAATAATAATAATTATTATTTAATATAATTATTTTTTTTTTTTACTATTTTTTTATCGTTAAATACAAAATTTCGAATCTTGTCTAAATTTTCTGTTGAAGACATATTGAATATCTTTAATGTAATTTATGTAATGTATTTTTTCTTTGCGTTATATCTTGAAATTATCGAAATTATTGTTATTTTTTTTTATTATTTTTATTCAAATAAATTATTGTGAACTGATAGGGTAGAATTATTGCGTGACCTCATTTTGAAATAAATTTGTACCTTGTAATTGTAAACATTTTTACGGGATCGTCTAGCCCAAGAATGGCGGATAATAACGAGGCAACCTATGAAGCTATAATCATTTCAAAATAATACTTTATAACAATTTGTTAATAATTTGCCAATACTTTGTATTGTTAAACAAAGACATGCATTGAAAAGAACTTAACATTTCATTTTTTATAACGGTTTCAAAAAGAAAGTGTCAAATGTGAACATAAATTGTTATCTTTCTCTTTAATTTATCACTTTAAGAATTCTCCAAGAAGAACGATGTTAAAATTTTCGAACTTCGTGAAGTACATCATTTTTTTTTCGAAATTCAAAATAATAATATAAATAAATAATTTCATTTATGATTATTATGATGAAATCTATATGGTACCGTTAAAAATAAAATATTGTAAAGGTGGACGACCTGGTTATGCCAATGTATTATTTTGGTGATTTTTATAATTTTCTAGGAAATAAAATAGTTCTACGCGTCCAATTGGAAACCTACACCGAACCTCGATGTATTCTACGTGACAATTACGTATACAATTAATGACGCGTAACAATTATTCATTCAATTAATTATTTACACAATTATTTGTTAGCTATCAACGAAACGAAAATAAAATATAATGATAATTGAATTGCCGAATTGTTAAATAGTTAGAAATTGATGGAATAATACCTTCATATGTTCAATATCGCCCGTAATGAGAAAACTGAATGCGGGAGTTATCTTTTGCTCTACAACCACACTTGCGCGTCCCGAGGTATCCACCTTAAAATTCATAAAAAGTCACATAAAATATAAATATTTGAATCAAATATTTTAAAAAAAAATTTTTTTCTCATTTTTATTTATTTAAACATTCGAAATTTTTTTTTTTTTTTTTTTTAAAAAAAAAAAAAAAAAAAATCAATGATCAAAAAAAAATACAATTTTTTACAAATGTAAAACTTACCTGGCCTCTAAACGTTGCCATTCTAAAATCGAATTTACCACCCTTGAAAACAATTCGAACAATTCGAACAATTAGCATCGGCTTGTGGTTGGCTTCTGGACAAAGCGAGACTAACACCACAGATCAGCTACATACTACAGTGCATAAAGCTTCTCTTCGTCCTGCTGCAACTATAAGTTGAAGTTCTGTTCCAAAATCCACTTTTTCGTTTAACTTCTGATAGTATGATGCTTGTAGAGCACCAGCTTCTTGCCATTGAATTGTTGCAATATAATCTTTTCCGGTATATTTTGCAACCAAGGATTGGGTACATTCTTCTATATCCGATGTTGGTTTCTGATACACAGTTTCAACACCCAAAGCAAGTTTTTGGGTAACAGATTGGATATAACTTAAAAAAAAGATACCGGTATTTTCGACCGGCCAAGGATTAATTGTTTTATAATTAATAGAATAATCAGAGCCTTGATAATCTTGTTCAAGTTGAAGCATTGAATGTCCAGGAGATGATGATATCTTTTTTTTGATTTTTATTTTTTTAAAGAAATGAAGAAGTTATTAATGTAAATATAAAATAAAAATTTATTATACTTAATAATTAATTCTTCCTCACATGTGCTTGGATTTTAGTAAGATTATTTGCGTTCCACGCATAATTCGTGCGTGCAGTTAAAGTTCCATCAGTATCAATTGTACCATGAAGAAAAGCCTCAAAAAAAAAAAAATATGATGCAAAAAAATATGTAAAAAATATGATGTCATAAATCTTATGTCATAAAGTCAAGAATATAATGTCAACCAAATTGTCGGGGAATTTAATTACCTTTGTTCCAATGAAGGCAGCACCAAAGTTGTACGTTGGTGCATTTATCGTTGAACCCATGGAAAAAGAATGCGTGACTTGAAAATTTGGTGACAAAACTTTGGTGAGATCGGCCCTCCCACCATCGAATAAATGATTCGTAAGGAATGTGGCTGTATATTAATTATAACATAAAACATAAATTTAATGAAGTAATTAAAACATTCCACTTTTTAGAATGAACATTGGTTTTGAAATTAAATTGAAATTAAAATATTTTTGAATACTACCTTTCACTTCACGGTGTAGACCTTCAAAGGTACCCGGATTGGGCAAGTCAAGTTTCTTTCTATATTCCGTTATTCCATTAAAAAGTGAGCTGAAACTCCATGATTTAGACGTGGAAGGAGTCGTATTATTTGAAACTTTTTCACCCAAACCGGCCATGTTTTGTACTTGAAAAATGGTCACGCGTCGTTTTTTTCAAAGGTCAGAAAGTTACCAAGAGAAATAAGTGGAATAGATGTTCGTTCACGCAAAAAAATTTTGATCATTGTGCTACACTCATCATAAAAAAAAAACCATATTTATCAGTAATCTCAGATGATAATCATTTTTTTTTTTGAGATTACAGTTAGTGCCTCTATAGTCATTTACCTTTGGTAAAAAAAAAAAAAATAGGTGACTATAAAAGGATTGTGCCTTATCTAGAGACTTTTTTATACAGTATTACTAAGTATTGGTTTCAAAAAGGATGTGATTATAAAGAGATTTTTACATAGCATTAATAGATTACAGTGTGGAAGTCTATAACCAAAAATTTTAACCTCAAAATAAGATCAAATTTAAAAGGCTAAGGCTTATTACACAAACCTAAAATAGAAATTTTAACCGGCTCTTTCAGAATTATTGGGTTTTTATTTTATTTTTGACTGGCATTTATATAGTAAGAAAATTGCTAAAGATCACCAGTGGTGATTGTCACCACTGGGAAGAATTAAATTTATGTGGGCAAAGTTAGGGTTAGGAAGTTATGTAATTCTGCCCGGTGGTGACAATCACTACTGGCGAGCTTTAGCAATACCCTTTTTTTAATTAATAAAAAATTATTTTATTTTAATTTTATTGGCTAAAAATTGGGAAAGAATATATTAGATCGATTCCTTTTATCTAATGTAATGATACTTTTTTAAATTTTTTTTTTTTGAACAATTTTTATTGGTCAAATTCAAGAAAATCCCTTTATATAATGTGATTATATAAGGTGTGACTATAGAGGGGTCTATTTTAGTAATCCCCAAAATCCCCAAATATCATAAATTCATGTGAAGTATAAATTAACCAAATAAATCAGCCACACCATTTTGCTGCGGTCCGGATGCAGATAATCAGAAAGTAGTTAATTGTTATGCCGAAAAGAAAACAAGTATTTAATAATCGAGGAGATAATGAATTATTCAGAGATGAATGGGAAGATGTTGTATTGGCACCAAAAATTGATCTCTTACAACACGTTGGAATTAATCTTGGAGACTTACCAAAGAAAGTTTACGACTTTATTAAAATAAGACCAGAAGATTTGGAATTATTTAGTGAAGAGTAAATATTTTGTTCAATAATTATTTTTTTATTTTTATTATTGTGAATGATTAAGCAATTATTTACTTTTTAATTATATTAGAAAAAGTGAGTAATTCAGTAATAATTAATTTTTAACAAAGTAGGAATGGAAGAACTTATCTTCCATTTCCTCGTGATCCAACATCAATAGTCTTTTCTGATAAAGATTCATCATTTCAGGTTCCTCAATGTGAATCATATCCAATTCGTATGTATGTCTTGTAATTTTATATTTTATATTTTATATTATTACTATTATAATTTTATTATTATAATTTTATTATTATAATTTTATTATTATAATTTTATTATTATAATTTTTATTATTATAATTTTATTTATTTATTATTATTTCATTTTCCTAGGTGACAAATTAAATGAGAAATTTGGTTACATATTAAATTTTGGTGGTTCGGTTTGGGCATTAGAATGGTGTCCAAACATAAGTTCACCGGGTGAACAATATTTAGCTATTGGAGGTTACAAATCCAGTGTTGATGAACATCATCCAATTGGACGAAAGCAAAAAACAGATTTAAATCAGGCAATACAAATATGGAAAATAAATTGTTCAATTGATAATTTTGCGATGGAAGAAGAGGAGAATCAAACTTTTATTAATAAACCAAAATTAGATATGGTTATTTGTCATGAATATGGATGTGTTTTTGATATGCAATGGTGTCCATATGGTACAAATGATTATGTTGATGATAATGAGAATAGTGAGAGTGATATTGATAAAGTTGGTGAAGAAATAGTATTTCAAAGATTAGGAATTCTAGCTGTGAGTTTTGGAAATGGAACAATTGGAATATTTTCTATTCCTAAACCTGATTCTATTAGAAAATATTTTGGAGAACCACTTGATTCAATGAAACCTATTTATGGTAAAATAAAATATCTAAAAAATATCTATTAAAAAAAATGAATTTCATTCTTATTTTTATAAATTAATTAATTAATTTTAATTTATTTAATTTATTATTTTTGTATAGTGAAATTTAAAGAACCATTAATAGAACTTTCTTTACCTCAGACAATGTGTTGGACAGTTAGTTGGGGAGGTCATTATAAAATTTCTACTGGATGTACAAATGGAGATATTGCGACATGGAATATTTTTGATATATTAAAACAAAAATATGTTAATAATGTTTTTGATGATCCGGAAGTGACCTATCCAATAAATTATATGCGAGCTCATGATTCATGTATACGACAAATTGTATGGAATTCACCGACCAGCCCTAGTCATACATTAAGTTGTGGACATGATGGTCGATTACAGATTATCGAAGATCGGGATCCGATGTTTAAAAATATGTTTCAAAGGATTAGGGGTAATTTTTATTAGTAGGTTTTTTTTTTAACATAATGTGTAATATTTGTGCGTGTGTAGCATTTCGCATTTCGGGTGTAGTAATATTATTTCAGGTACAATATTTCGCGTGAATAACCTTAATATATAATATATATAGATTTTATGTCTACGGTTTGTTGGCCATGTCATTATGGAGGCATAGTATATGCGGATTCTGATAATACGGTACG
The DNA here is from genome assembly GCA_910592015.1 of Diversispora eburnea. Classification (NCBI taxonomy): domain Eukaryota; kingdom Fungi; phylum Glomeromycota; class Glomeromycetes; order Diversisporales; family Diversisporaceae; genus Diversispora; species Diversispora eburnea. The sequence continues at coordinate 26,181 of CAJVPK010000021.1, read as the reverse complement.
ATATATAAGAATGGATGATTTAAGGAAAACTACAGGATTAATTATGCATCATGCGAATGTTTGGGTATATTATTATTTTAATTTTTATTTAATTTTTATTTAATATTTATTTAATATCTAATATTTATTTAAATCTAATATTTATTATATTAATTTATATTAATTATTAATTAAATAATAAATAAAAGAGAATAGCGGCATCATATTATCATCCATTTGTAGCAAGTTGTTCTGCGGATGGATCGATAAAGATTGCAAATATTTGTCGATTGAGGGATAGGCACCAGGTTAGAATTTTCTTTTTAATTTTACTTTCATTTATATCAAAATTACATATTCTTCTATCGATTACATTATTTATAATATTATCTAATTATATTATTTATTATAATAGAAACCAATTCAAGTGACATGGTATCGTATAGGATTTAAAGAAGATGAAGTTACAGTTCGATATTATCACAATATTAAATCAAAGGTAAAAATGATAAATATATAATAAATACTATTAAATTATATTAAAAGTAATGAAATCAGTCACTTAAATTCGTATTGTATTCATAGGAAACTACCGGAACATATCACAATGCTGAATCTTTTAGTCACTTTTATAGACCAGAAGTTTCTATACAACGAGTAAATAAATAAATAAATATATATATATATTATATTATTATTTAATATATTTATTCAATATTTTAATATATTAATTCAATATTTAATAACATTATTTATAGATTTCTTGGAATTCAAATATTTGTTCTGGTACATGGTTAGCTTCGGGTGGTACTTTAGGATTAGTTAGAGTAGATTCTGTTCATCGAAAATAGATTTTAATAATAGATAATATATAATCAAAAATATATACATAATACGTATATATAATACATATATATAATACATACATAAATATATATAGTTAAATTACTCAAAATATAAATCAAAATGTGATCAAAATATAATCAAATATAAATAAATAAATATAAATAATTAAAAGTTACTCAAAATATAAATAAATAAATATAGTTAAATTTACTTTAAATTTAAATTTAAAATATAGTTAATTTTAATTAAATTTAATTAAATTTATCTAAATATGGTTAAATATAGTTAATCAATTTACTAGCTTTACGATGTCTAAACCATAAATCAACATCTAAAGCCATATTCACTCTTTGAGCTAATCCATAAACTATAGAACTTCTCATAATTTCTATAAAACCTAATTTATAAAATAAATCCATTGCAGGTTCTTCCCAAGTAGAAGTTATTACCATAATTTTTTTAATTTGTTTCTTATATACATATTTTATTGCATGTTCCATTAACATAGTAGCAATTCCTTGTCTTTTATAATTTGAATCTACGCATAAATATTTTATTTGTGGTAATAACGGTGATGTTAATGGTATTAATGAATTCCGTTTTTTGGACACACGTGTTGCTTGAAATTCAAGAAATCCAATAACTCGATTTCCCGATTGTTTGTCGATCGCCACCCAAAATTTGGAAATTTGATCGTTATCATAATAATAATTATTATTATTATTATTATTATTATTATTATTATTATTATTATAATTATTATCATCTTGCCGACGATTATATTTCATTTTAGATAATTCATGTAATTCATGACGAATAGATTGTTGAGCTTCATTACATATTTTATTGGTAATAAATCCATTGGCATTCATATATAAAAAGAATCCCCATCCAATAAATACAAATACTATTAATGTTATATGGGAAGCATTATTTTTTATAGTGAAATATGTTAAAACTATCCAAAGAATAAGAACATAAAAATGTTGCATAGTAGAACTGAGTGCATATGAAACATTGCTAATAAATAATAAAGTATGTTAATAAATAAAAGTTATCAATTAAATATAAATTTATATTTATAAATAGTAGATAATTAATTATTAAAAGTATAATAAATAATTAAACTATTTATACTTACTCTAACATAGAATTAACATAAATTTTTTGTACATCATCACTATCTTTATCCATAAATTCACGAATTTTAATATTTTCCGAAGAAATATTCTTATTGGAAGATTTATTCTCGTTTAAAATTCCTTCTGATATCGCCATATTTTTTAATTTAATTGATCAATTTAAGTAATTTATGATTAATAAACATTTAACAATAGTTAATATATATATATATATAAAAATATATATATATATATAATTTTATTTTTATCTTTAGTTAATATGAAATTTAGATAAAAGAAACAACATAAAGGTGGTATATTTATAGTGTAGCAATTAAAAAAACATGAAAAACATGAAATACATGAAAATACACGAATTATAACATTGAGTAGATTTATATAGTAACGTAATCTAATAGCTTATTTAATTCGGTTTTGGCGGTAATAAAATGACACAATAACTAATAAATGATTTATTATGAAATACCAGTTGCCCCTTAAAATCACAATGGCTTATAATTTGTAATCTTTAAAATAATTTGGAAATCAATGATTTTTGTGATCCCGTTATTATCTCTGGCCAATCACGTTGCATATTTACGTTTCATCTATTATCTAAAAACATATAAAATATCCAATTTCCCTTTCCTCAAAAACGTAACCTATATCATTTATTCTTTCCTTTAGTAGGAAGAGAGAACCCCTCATAAAGGTATTGGAGGCTGCGCTTTAATCAATCAAAGATGTAAAAATATTAAAAAAAATTGATAATTTATATATTTTAATTAATGAGCGAAAAAAAAAATGAAAAAAAATATTATACAAGTTATAAAAAATAAGAATTTAAATTTATTCAATGAACAGAACATTGTTATTTGTCTATATTTGTGACGTTAAATAATTATAATATACAATTTAATCTCTAAATCCTAATAAAAAATGATTTGTTCTATTAAGAACAGGAATTACATGAACCAGGAGATGTCTCACAATTACAAAAATTCAAAACTAAATCTTTAATTTCTTCATTCAATTTTTTTACCTCACGTTTTAACATCGTTGACATATTGGATTGATCTTGAAAACGTTCTATTTGTTTGACTAATTCAAGTTCTAACCTTGAAAACATCATTGATGGTGAAGAAAGTAAAAATAATGTGGCAAAAGCTACTTTACTATCTATTTGTTCATTAGATTCTGGTTGATTTCTTTTATATTTTTGATAAATTGATTCGACGATAGGATATAATGGAGATTTTGCTAGATCATTAAGGAGCACACTAAGATAATATTCATTTGATTCTTTTTCTTTTCCATTTTCTCCTACTACTTCTTCATTTTCATCTTCAGGAGGGATAATATATTTTTTAACATCAAAAGCTGAAATATAATGTTCAAATGATATTAACGATGGATTACTTAAGATAACCTTTGCTACTTCCTCAAGAGTTTTGGGATTTTCAGATTGTAATTGTTTGGGAATATCTTGACAGAATGTTTTACCCAATGTAGTCCAATTAATTATCACCTGATTATCACTTTCTTGATGTGAAAGTTTACATAAAGAAATCGTCTTATTATAAGGGTTTGAAGATAGAAGAAAGTAACCACGGGGTAAATTTGTTACTATATCCAAAGGTTGCATGGCTTCAAATAATTTATCAACTGAAGCAAAATATGATGGATATTTAAACCTACATAAATAATATATTTGCGTGTATTTTTATATATGTGTATATATATATGTTTTAATATAATAATAATAAACAAAAGATAAGGAATGAGATTCTTTTTTTTTACCTTGCCACATCAAGTACAAGAGCCATATTTTTTTCATAATTATATGCCCCAATTGGTGAATAATGTCCATCACCAGTTTGTTGTAAAGTTTTTCTTGAAAACGAAATGACCATAAAAATATCAGAACTTGAACAAACTTTCTTTAAATCTTCAATAAATTCTTCCTTCGTCACATGGTCAGCGCGTTTAACAACTACATCACAATGACATTTTGCCAAACATGCAAATTGTGAAAATGTAGTTCCATTCTTCTTTACTTCTTCAATAGGTGAACAACAATTTAAAAGTTCATCAGACCACCAACGCCATGGTCCTTTCCATACAGGAGCTCCTTTAACCTGTAATGCGTTAAGAACTATTGATAATGAACTTAATCCACAATAGGCCGGATCCATCTGATGGGAGAAACAACTAGATAGATTAAAATATCCTTCGGCATAACCTTGATTTAATGATTCTTTAAATAATTCTTTTCCATCGGGTGAATTGAAACTTATTAAACTATCCGGTAATTTTCGACCTTGAAAGAAAACTTGAGGTTTAATTTGAGGTTGAGGCTGAGACTGAGGTGGAGGTATAGGCTGAGGTGGTGTGCTATCCTCCTTTTTAATTTGCACCGAAAATTGAGGAAGATGAAGAGAATCGCGTGATAAATTAGAAAAGGACATTGTAAATGCAGAGGAATATTTTCGACTTTTAGAAATGACAAACTGTGAATTATTCTGAACAACAGGTCCCTTCAATAATAATAATAAAAAAGTTCGAGATCGTACAAATGAGTGCGAAACTTGCTTTGAAAACATTTGATAATTAGTATCGTTGATGACTCGGCTTCAAACTTCAACGATACGTGTAATACACGTTACCCGTTAAGATCGTTCAAACGTCAAATGTAAGAACTTCGAGTTAATTCCTCCAAGTTTAAAATTCATTAATAGTGATATAAATGCACACATTGTGCACGTGATTACTGTGCAAAGTCGATATATTTGGATAAACTCGACAAAAATGGAATGAAAATTTTTTTTTTTTGTATAAAAGATTTTCAATACTTTTGGTCAAAGCAACAAAATAAAGTTTTAGAACATACACTCATAATTTTAATAAATAGATCAAAAAAATTTTCGAGTTAGATTGTTTAACAGATATGAATGTATTTAGATATCATTTTTCATAAAGTTAGCTTGATCCTTCGAATACGAAATTTTATTATCTTTATTTATTTGTGACCTCATTTAGAAGATCCCTTGACTGTTAAAGATTAGTTGCGTCACGTTACAGTGAAAATAAAACGACCGCGTTTTGCATAAATTTTTTGAACTAGTAAACCTCGTGATTTGCAATTGATAATCAATAAAAAAAAAATTGAAAATTGAAAAGAAAAATGGAAATATCTGCAAAACAAGCCAGAGAAGCCTCAAATATACTTCAACATGTAAAAAGTGACGAAAAAAGTGTGGTACTTCTTAAAATCATTAAAGAACTAGATAAGAAAAGGCTTGAAATATTTGAGGCAAATAAACTTGATAAAGAGGTATGAATATTTAGGAATTGAAGGAATTGAAGGAATTGAATGTTCGAGAATTTTCATTTAATTTTTCTTAATTAAGAATGCCGATAAATTGGTCAAAGCTGGTACACTTTCAGCATCTTTATATAAACGATTAGATCTTGTCACTGGCGATAAATTTTCAACCATGCTCCAGGGTATTTCAGATATTGAAAAATTGCCAGATCCTACAGGAAAAATCACTTATGCTAGTAAACTTGATGAAGGATTAGAATTATATCGAGTTACTTCTCCGGTTGGAGTTTTATTGGTAATTTTTGAGGCGAGACCTGAAGTGGTTGTTAATATCTCTGCATTAGCTATTAAATCAGGTAATTAAGATTAGAAGAATATATATATATTATTATTATTAAAATTATTTGCAAATTTGTCATTATTATTTAATATTATTTTAAATATATTTTAAATATTAAGGTAATGCGGTAATATTAAAAGGAGGAAAAGAATCTATTAATACTTTGAATGCATTAACAAATGCAATTAGAACAGCATTGGTGGATACAGCAATTCCACAAAATACCATTCAACTTGTAGAAACACGTGAAAAAATCAAGGAATTGCTAGATTTAGATAAATATATAGATTTGGTAATTCCACGTGGAAGTAATAATTTGGTGAGATTTGTACAGGAAAATACCAGGTAAAATTTTTAATGATTAAGGAAAAAAAATAAATTATTATTTATTTTATTTATCTTTTAGGATTCCCGTGTTAGGACACGCTGATGGATTATGCACTGTATATGTTGATAAAGATGCTGACGTAGAGAAGGCCAAGAGAATTGTTCTTGATTCAAAGGTAATATGAATATTTATTTATTCATTCGGAAATTTTTTAGGCGTAAATCTCCGTAATATTACGACCCTACATATATTTTACGGTATTTATGTATTTATACGGGGCAGTTTTGACTTTAAACTGGAATATCTCTGCGAAGACTGGTGCTACAGGAGTGAACTCATATAATCTTGTAACCCAGAACCAAGGGCTTAAGATCGGTCATAACAACACCTTAATAGAAAATCTTTCCTTGTCTCACAAATCGCGATCGGGGTCATTTTTTTGGCGTAAAAATTGCGTAAAATTTCCGGAGAAATTACGAAAAAATTTCGTGGTAAAATTTTCCATTTTTTTGACTTCGATCGCGATTTGTGAGACAAGGAAAGATTTTCTATTAAGGCGTTGTTATGACCGATCTTAAGCCCTTGGTTCTGGGCTACAAGATTATATGTGTTTCATCCCTGTATCACCAGTCTCCGCAAAACGGCTGGCCTGTAGGTGTCGTAATACGGAGATTTATGCCTAAAAAAAAATTTCCTGATGCTTTATTTATATTATACTATATTATATAAATATATTTCCTATTTATTTAATAGGTCAATTATCCGGCCGCATGTAATTCTGCTGAAACATTGTTAGTGCATCGTGATATTCTTTCATCACATTTATTACCAATCATCAAAACGCTTTTAGAAGCAAACGTTAAATTACATCTTGATCAAGAAATTCTTTGCTATTTATCATCATCATCATCATTATCTATTGACAATAATCCTCTGATACAATCATCTGAAAATAAAGATTTTGATACTGAATTTTTAGATTTAGAAATTGCAGTAAAAGTAGTTGATGATTTAAATTCAGCTATACAACATATTAATCTACATGGTAGTAAACATACTGATTCAATAGTTACAGATAATGAAGAGGCTGCCAAAAGATTTATGCAAGGTGTTGATTCAGCAGGTGTATATTGGAATGCCAGTACTCGATTTGCTGACGGATTTAGATATGGATTTGGTGCCGAAGTGGGGGTAAATATATTTTTATCAATAAAATGTTCAAATATTTAAAATATTTAAAATACTCATATATTTGTATAAAATATATATTTTCAGGTTAGTACAAACAAAACTCACGCACGTGGCCCAGTTGGGTTAGAAGGATTAGTTATTTATAAATATAAACTATTCGGTACTGGGCATATAGTAAGTGAATTTGGTGAAGGTGAAGGTATGAAACAATATTTACACCAAAAAATAGATAATTTTGATCATATTTTATAACATAAGTAATAGATATACCACGGAGACTAACGCTCATGATAATTTTATTGATTAAAAAAAGAGCGTCTCTTTGATTAGTTTAAATAGAATAAATAAAGCTATGTTTAATTTTAAAGATATTAATTTCATATTTCATTTGTATCTTCCATATTTTATCGTTAATTTTTTATCATCAATATGTTAATAACCTATATTGCTAATAAAATCATTTAAAACTAAGATATCCCACGGAATTTTATAGACTGTGAAAATATCATCAAAATCAACATGAGTGACCAATTAGTAAATGAGGGATAAATTTAAATTATTACCTATTGATTTATTTCTTGTTTAAAAATAATTTTTTTATTTTAAATATTTTATGAAAATCAAGTTTTTAACATGGAAAACAATTTAGAAAATAATTTTTGTAATTCCCTGATCAACCCTTAACCCAAGTAAATTTAATTTTTCCCTGTAGTGACAATCACTTAAGTAAATTTCTTTTGATTACAACTACTATAAATTAAAAGCTTATAGATTTTATAGATTTATTTTATATATCTCATAATAATTAAAAAAAACAATAATAACAATTGTAATCCAAAAGGATTAATTTATTTAACCTCATAAAAATACAGTTAAGTTTTATATTAATAATATATTATAATAATTATATGTAATCAAAAAAAATCAATATTATCAAAAATATAATTTGAAAAAGAAAAACATTGAACAGGACAGGACAGCTTATGTATTTCTCTTTCATTTCTTGATCTGCATTTAAGGACATAATTGAATTTTCAGATTTAAATTTAATTCATAACATAAATCCATTTTTTCTAATATTTCTAAAATTATCTCAACACTTGAGCCTTTGTGCCAACATTTTCCATCAATTCTACATAACGATATACTCTATCAGAAAATGTTTTTTTTTTTCATATTAATGTTGTCCACATAATAATTCTATCACCATAAATATCATTCCTATTTTATTGAAGAAAATTATTCAAATTTACAACTTTCATATCGTAAAACTATTGAATCATTGGATCTTGCGTTATTCTCACAATATACTTAACTTTGATAATTCACAGTTAGTCATATTATAAAATTGTAAAATAATCATTTTTTAAACAACAATATATATCTCTTTTTAAAAATTCAGAATTGACTTGATGTGAAGTAACTTGATTTAAATTGTAGAATTCAATAATTCTTTTGGCATACCTCCATTTTGCTTTCCAGTTAAATACCCTATATTTTTGAATCTACTATAATCCATCCACCTTTAAATTTCCATCCTTCTGCATTTTCATCTAACCGAGTCATTCAATTAATTTTATTGACTTAATAATTACCAATGGTCCATTTTGACAAATAACTTAAATTTCCGCAATTATGGATCTCATTGCAGATGCAATAGTTTTGATATGATTAATATCATATTTTTGAAATTCCAATTTCATTTCGATAGAAATTGTCCATATTCCAGGTCGGAGTCAATCACGAGATTTTCCGTTGACTATGGCCAATTAAAATCGTGAATTTTTGTTTATACGACGAAGAAAAAGTGAAAAACACAAGAAACAGATGTCTAAAAAATGTCGGGGAGGCAATTTTACATATTATATCTACTTAAACCCTAACTTTAATTTCGGGTAATCATGAAATTGACTCCGCTTTAGACATCCTTAGCAGATTCTTCAATATCAATCTATTTATTTGCTAAAATATAATGATTCGATTTATTTTTGGACTGTATTGATAAATTTTTTTAAAAATAGATAAATATTATGGAAGTAAGATATATTTTATTCTAAACATGATTTTTTATTCGTGTATAAAAGGTCTAATTATTACAGATGTCTGTATATTTTCTTTATGATAATAATGATAATTTACTTTATATTTTTAAAATCTGTTAAAAGTTATTCAAAAAATTTAAACATATTCAGCTGTTTCTCAAAGAGACTGACAGTGATAATTAAACAAAAATAAACAAAGCTTTTGCCACATAATCTTTATCTCTTACGATTTGTCGTATTTAATCAGTGGAACGTCGTAATTTTTACCTCCATTTTTTCCTAACCAATCAATTATTTATTTGAAATCCTAAAACATTTGAAATCTACTTCAAATGAATTTTAATAATCAAAATATTCATGGAGATATCAAGTAAATAATAAAAATCAATTTTGTAATAATCAAATATATATTTTTATATATATATATATTATTCATCTAATTCATTTAATTCATTTAATTCATTTAATTAAAAATAACAAGTACAAAACAAGTCTCTAGAAAATTTCTATTTGATAGTTTTTCAGAGAATGAAGAGAAAGAAATCACAGTTAAAGAAAATACAGAAAATGTGAAGAAATTATTTGAAAAGTTGGAAAGAGAATTTGAGATTGTTTATATGGATGGTAAATAACTGATAATATATTTTATTAATATATTTTATTAAAATTATGAATATCATCTTATGTTTCATGGGAATTAATTTTATTGATATATAAATATTATTTTCATGTAAAAGAAGAAAGTAATGACAAAAATGATTCAAAACCACAAATTGAAAACGATCAAGGTTTCTATTTTTTTTTTTAGAACATTCATAAATTTATGATAAATTTATAATATATATTTATAAAATATTTATGCATTTTATAGTATTTAGATTATTTTCAAAAGAGCCAACAAAAATTTCTTTAGAATCAAAGGACATCAAAACATATAATGAACAAGTTCAAATTATGAGAGAGAATATAGAAAAGATTAGAAATAGTCAAAGGTTATCATTATTATTTTTTTTAATAGTCAAAGGTTATTATTATTTTTATTTTTATTTTTATTTTGATGAATTATTATTTACATATAACATAATAGAGATGAAGAAAAACGTCTCAAAGAAATTCAAGCATCAGTTATAACATCTGAAAAAATAATCAATGAATCAAAAATTCCATGGGAACGTAATTTTGTATTACACAAAGTGATAAACGTGCATGAAAAAGAATTCGAAATAAAGAAATGTAAAAGGAGGAAAAGCAAAAAGAAAAGAGACGCTAATAAGAAAAAAGGTATGTCTATTTATATTTAACATTTATATTTTATATTTAACATTTATATTTTATATTTAATAGAAAAGAATAATAAATTTAATAAATATAATAAATGGCCATAATATGGTATAGGATTGAAACCCTCTATTAAATTTATTAAATTTAAGAATGTCAGTAAACGTAAAAAGGATAATATGAATAATTAATGATATTCTCGGAAAATAAGGAAATGACCAAAATGAAAAATTAAGAATAAAAAAAAAAATATTATTGGTTTTTATATTATTGTACGAATTATTTTTGATTTAAAATTTTTAACTATCGAGTCTCGAACGCTGATCAACCAGACTCCGTATTAAATTTAAATGTATCACGAATTTAAAAATTAAATTTTTATGAGATCGTATTGAATGTATATCAAATATGATTATGAATTTTTGCATAAATATCAAAGTCATCCGTCAAGGATTTATTTGTGTCTACGAAATTCATTTCTTTGCTTTCATTCCTCCCATTCCTCTTATTTCCCTCTCTTTTCTCTCATTCATTTCCTTTTTCTCATCCCTCTATATATCTCCTTCATAAATTATATATTTTATATATTTATATATTTATATATTTATACATATTATAACTCAATTAGCTATATTCATAAAAATAGAATAAAAAATGCATTCACATATTATCATTTTTCTTTTATTCATATCAACAATTTCTTTTACCTTAGCTGATTACTCAGTAATCAGTCCAGGTTCAGGATCAATCTTAAACAAAGGAGAGACAGCAACCTGTATTTGGACTGTTCTATCTCCCACTGACCAAACTGTCGATGTGAGATTAGTACATGGAGCTGCATCTAATTTACAACTTGTTAAAGTCTTATGCCCAAATGTTAAGCCACAAGTGGGTAAATGTCAATTCACTGTAGGAAATTTGCCTTCAGGTTTTGATTATGCCATTACTGTGGGAAAAGATCCAAATCATTATGGATACTCTAGTTTCTGTATGTATTTATTATTAATTTATTGTAAATCAGTGTAATCTCTTGTGATTCATTATTAATTTTATTATAAATTATTACTTTAATTACTTAGTCACTATTAAATCTGAAGGAAAACTTCCAGAGCAAAAAGGTTGCCCTAACTTTGTAAGTCTCAATATTTTACATAACATATGTCAAATATATCAAATATGTCAAATATGTATAACTAATATCTATGATTAATAATATATGATAATAATTTATATAAAAGGGAGGTCAAAATTGTCCCTCATCATTGCCTTGTTGTAGTGCCGCCGGATATTGTGGTGCCACACTTGAATATTGTGGAACTGGATGTGTTGCAAAGTTTAGTTTTAACGGACAATGCAGAATGCCTGGTTCTACTAAAGTCAAATCCAAATCCAAACAAACTTCACCAACTCAAGGTATTCAAGGTCTTTGTGGTTCTTCCAAGTGTACTGCTAACTTTCCTTGCTGTAGCAAATTTGGTTATTGTGGTTTGTATTATTATTATTATATCAAATATTTCAATATTTTTTAATTAAATACTAAATTTTTATTTTTTAATTATTATTATTTTAGGATCCACCAAAGATCATTGCGGTATAGGATGTCAAGCTAATAAAAGCTTTGGCGGTAAATGCCGTGCTTAATAATAACTAATCATATAATAAATTTTTAGGTAATTTTAAATAGAAACGCAAGAGTTTTAATAGAAAATATACCTTTAATCGTTAATTGTTTTCATCAATTTATTGATAAAATAAAATTTTCCCAACAAATTTAATTATGATGTATCACAAATTCAAAAAAGGAAATATTAACAATGGAATTAGCAAAATTTTATTGTTAATTTTTGGGCAACATGTAGGGATCATGATAAATTAGGAAAGAAATTAAAAATAATAATTAGCGCTGTCAGCCTCTTTGAGAAACAGCTGAATATGTTTCAAATTTTCTGAAGTAATAACTTTTGACAGATTTTAAAAATATAAGTTTCGTCCATATAAAACGTATCTCGATATCCAGATGTCCATTCGATCTACAGTACATATAAATGTCAGGTGCCAAGGCGAAACAAAAAAATTCCTTTTGTTTGGTCTCTCCGAGATATTGATATTATTATTATGAATATAAGAACTATAATTATTTTTTGTGAATAACAATCTAACAATAACCTGCTTTTTTTTTATAGCTTCATTTTGTTATGAATTTTTTTTTTTACGCACGAAATTTCGAATATTGTAAATAGTTTTTTTTTTGAATTTGTTTTGAATGTTAAAAAAAACACTGTTATATTCATAGTATGTGATGCTTCACTACAGATATTACTGTTTTCTTTTGTGTTTTTTTCAGTTACACGGTTCAATAAACAAAACAAACAAAGATATTGCCATATAATCTTTATCTGTTACCTTTTTACGATTTGTATATTCGTATTTAATCATTGGAACATCGTAATTTTTACCTCCATTTTTTCCTAACCAATCAATTATTTATTTGAAATCTTAAAACATTTGAAATCTACTTCAAATGAATTTTAATAATCAAAATATTCAAGATATCAAGTAGTGGTGTTGAACACCATAACCTATACCGCAGGGGTTAGGGTTTTTCAAGGGTAGTGTATTTATCACCGTGCGTCAAACCCATCGGAAAAGCATATTTGTCACCTAATATTTATCACACATGAAATCGATAATAAAAATCAATTTTGTAATAATCAAATATATATTTTTATACAGTATATATACATTATTCATATAATTCATTTAATTCATTTGATTCAAAATAACTAGTACAAAACAAGTCTCTAGAAAATTTCTATTTGATAATTTCCCAGAGAATGAAGAGAAGGAAATCACAGTTAAAGAAAATGCAGAAAATGTGAAGAGATTATTTGAAAAGTTGGAAAGAGAATTTGAGATTGTTTATATGGATGGTAAATAACTGATAATATATTTTATTAATATTATGAATATATTATGTTTCATAAGAATTAATTTTATTGATATATAAATATTATTTTCATGTAAAAGAAGAAAGAAATGGAAAAAATGATTCAAAACCACAAAATGAAAACGAACAAGGTTTCTATTTTTTTTAAAACATTCATAAATTTATAATACGTTTATAAAATATTTATGTATTTTATAGTATTTAGATTATTTTCAAAAGAGCCAACAAAAATTTCTTTAGAATCAAAGGATATCAAAACATATAATGAACCAGTTCAAATTATGAGAGAGTAGAAAAGATTAGAAATAGTCTAGGGTTATTATTATTTTTATTTTTTATTTTTACTTTGATGAATTATTATTTACATATAACATATAACATAATAGAGATGAAGAAACCCGTCTCAAGCATCATCTGAACAAATAATCAATGAATCAAAAATTCCACGGGAACGTAATTTTGTATTACACAAAGTGATAAACGTGCATGAAAAAGAATTCGAAATAAAGAAATGTAAAAGGAGGAAAAGCAAAAAGAAAAGAAGAAAAAAGGTATGTCTATTTATATATATCATTTTATGTTTTATATTTAATAGAAAAGAATAATAATAAATTTAATAAACCTAATAAATGGACATAATGTGATATAGGATTGAAACCTTCTATTAAATTTAATGATATTCTCGGAAAATAAGGAAATGACCAAAATTAAAAAAAAAAATAAAAATATTATTGGTTTTTATATTATTGTACAAATTATTTTCTGACTACAATCAATTATTCAATCATCTAAACAAAACAATAAAATATCATTGTAAAATAGAAATACGCCCACTAAAGTAAATAATATTTCTGTTTTAGGTTAATTATAATTAATTAATATTAAAAATGGAAACAACTTTTGTTCTTAAATCTAATGCAAATTGATAATCCATTATTAATAGTACTCATTGACAATGAAAATATATTTCATGTGGGTGTGTTGTTATGTATGTGAGTATACTTTAAAATATACTATATATTTATGCTGTATACTGCAAATACAAGGTAATAAATTTACTGGTAATTTAAATGTATCACGAATTTAATTAAATTTTTGAGATCGTATTGAATGTAATGTAATGTATATCAAATATGGTATTATGAATTTTGCATAAATATCAAAGTCATCCGTCAAGGATTTTTTTTTGTGTCTGCGCAATTCATTTCTTTGCTTTCATTCCTCCCATTCCTCTCATTCCTCTCATTCCTCTCATTCCTTTCATTTCCCTCTCTTTTCACTTATTCATTTCCTTTCTCTCATCCATCTCCTTTTTCTCATCCCTCTATATATCTCCTTCATAAATTATATATTTTATATATTTATATATTTATACATATTATAACTCAATTAGCTATATTCATAAAAATAGAATAAAAAATGCATTCACATATTATCATTTTTCTTTTATTCATATCAACAATTTCTTTTACCTTAGCTGATTACTCAGTAATCAGTCCAGGTTCAGGATCAATCTTAAACAAAGGAGAGACAGCAACCTGTATTTGGACTGTTCTATCTCAAACCGACCAAACTGTCGACGTGAGATTAGTACGTGGAGCTGCATCTAATTTACAACTTGTTAAAGTCTTATGCCAAAATGTTAATCCACAAGCGGGTAAATGTCAATTCTCTGTAGGAAATTTGCCTTCAGGTTTTGATTATGCTATTACTGTGGGAAAAGATCCAAATCATTATGGATACTCTAGTTTCTGTATGTATTTAATATTAATTTATTGTAAATCAGTGTAATCTCTTGTAATTCATTATTAATTTTATTATAAATTATTACTTTAATTACCTAGTCACTATTAAATCTGAAGGAAAACTTCCAGAAAAAAAAGGTTGCCCCAACTTTGTAAGTCTCAATATTTTACATAACATATATCAAATATATCAAATATGTCAAATATGTATAACTAATATCTATGATTAATAATATATAATAATACTTTATATAAAAGGGAGGTCAAAATTGTCCCTCATCATTGCCTTGTTGTAGTGCCGCCGGATATTGTGGTGCCACGCCTGAACATTGTGGAACTGGATGTGTTCCAAAGTTTAGTTTTGGCGGAAAATGTAGTGGTTCACCCAATCCTCCACCAGCTAAACCAAATAAACCAACCAAACCAACCAAACCAACCAAACCAACAAATCAAGGTCTTTGTGGTACTTCCAAGTGTAATAGTGCTGCTCCTTGCTGTAGCAAATTTGGTCGTTGCGGTTTGTATTATTATTATATTAGATATATATCAATATTTTTTTAATTAAATATTAATTATTATTTTTAATTGCTATTATTTTAGGATCCACCAAAGATCATTGCGGAAAGGGATGTCAAGCTAATAAAAGCTTTGGTGGTAAATGCAAAGGCACTGGTTCTTCTATTACTACAGTCAAATCCAAATCCAAACAAACTCCACCAACTCAAGGTACCCAAGGTCTTTGTGGTTCTTCCAAGTGTACTGCTAACTTGCCTTGCTGTAGCGAATTTGGCTATTGTGGTTTGTATTATTATTATTATATCAAATATATCAATATTTTTAATTTAAATATTAATTATTATTATTATTTTAGGATCCTCCAAAAATCATTGCGGAAAGGGATGTCAAGCTAAAAAAAGCTTTGGCGGTAAATGCCGTGCTTAATAAATAATAACCAATCATATAATAAATTTTTAGGTAATTTTAAATAGAAACACGAGTTTTAATGGAAAACTTTAAATTTTCCTTTAACTGTTAATTTGCCATAATATATATACAGTATATACTTTATTTTTCATCAATTTATATAGAAATTATTTATAGAGGATATTATTATAAAGTAGTTAGGAATGAAATAAAGGAACAATCTCTAATTTTATTCATTAAAAGAAATTCTGTTCACACGAGTTATTCAATCAAAATTGTTACAATTGATAAAATCATTTTATTATAAATAAAACAATGTCCATTTTAATTAAAGTAAATTGTGATGTCATTAGCATTATAATGATAAATTAGGAAAGAAATCAAAATAATATTTCATGAAACTCCGAACCGTGTAACTGAAAAAAACACAAAAGAAAACAGTAATATCTGTAGTGAAGCATCAAATACTATAAATATAACGGTGTTTTTTTTTAACATTCAAAAACAAATTCAAAAAAAAAAAAAACTTTTTACAATATTCATAAATATTCAAATAATTATTCGAAATTTTGAAAATTTGCGAAAATATGTTCAGTAAAATAAAGAACTTAAGCTTAAGAGATAGTAAAAGGAAAAGAAAGGATAAAGATAAAAATAATGCACTAAACACTTTAAAAATTAAAAATTCTTCAAATATTTCAAACATTACGGCAGATTCTCAAAATACTACAGAATCTAAACAATATTTTAGCGAAGTCAATAAGGTTCATCTCATTGGTGAATATGACTTGCCTAGTACTACTTCTACGACGCTTAATCATATGCAGACAGTTGGTATGGCCGTTGAACCATTCCTCCCTTTATTCACTACTGTTACGAATATTGTGGAAAGTTTGAATCAAATTCGCGCGAATGCAATTTATAATGAAAGAATATGTAATGCTTTACTTGATCGTGTTGAGATTGTTCAACATGCTGTTAAATCTTTACAACGGAAACAGCAAGAAAACGAAGAAAATTTCCGTGAACAAAGTTATTACAATGCATGGGTTAGGCTTATTAATGTCTTGACGAGTATTAAAAAATTTGCCAAGGATGTAACACAGCAAGGAGTATTACAAAAATATTCGAAGGCTAATGTTCTTAAGGAAGCTTTTGATAGAAATATTAAAGAATTCGAATCAGTCTGTTTTGATTTACAATTTACGATTGCGTTGTATTCGGAAGAGCAAAGAGCAATCGAGAACAACCAAGTTTCAGAAGATATTAATAATCTAGGAAAGGTATGTTATTTATTATTTATTATTATTATAAATAATATTTTTATTATTTATATTATTTATCATTATAACAATTAAATTTATTAAATTTATTAAATTTATTAATAGGCAATGAGTGATATTAAAGATGATATAAAAGGTGTCATGAGAATTTTAAATATTTTATTAAAACCCGGAGATGCTTTTGCTCCCGCAAAAAAACTTTTAAATGATGAACACAAGGCGCCCAATATTGAATATTCTGAACTTAAAGATCCAAATGCTAGTAGGGAAAACATAAGAGGAGCACAAAAAACTATTATAAGAAAAGTCTACCGTGGATTGGATGTCGCTTGCAAAAAATTTAAATCGGAGACTTTAGATACACTCAAAACCGAATTAACAATACTGAATTTACTAGGAAAATGTCCAAAAATTATTACCTTTTATGGTCTTTCGGAAGTGGACAAAACTAAAGTGATGGTCTTCGAATGGGCATCAATTGGAAACCTAAAAGAATTTTATTCAAATTCAAATAATAAAATTTCATGGACTGCAAAATTATCATTTGTCCGAGATATATTTTGTGGTCTTTACTTTATGCATGAAAGTGGAGTTCTTCACCATGATGTCCAGTGTGCAAATATCTTGGTAAATAAAAAAACTGTAATAATATTTTTACTATTAATATTATACTATACTATGAATATTATTAATATATCTTTTATATATTAGATCACCGAAAATTATGAAGCAAAGATTACAAATTTTAAAATGTCGCGCGATGTTCGAGGGGATACTACGTCATGTGACAATGTGAGTGATTATGTTCGTTGGTTGGCACCTGAAAAAATGCGTAATGAAAGGTATACCCCAAAATGTGAAATGTTTAGTTTTGGAATGTTAGTTTGGGAACTTAGTTATCAAAAAGTTCCATATGCGAACATGAAAGTAAAGGAAATCCAAACTCACGTTAAAAACAAGAAAAGGGAAACTTTGGAAATACTATCACATCCAAATCCGATTGCAGTTGGATTTGCGGACCTTATTAGGAGAGGTATTATTACAATTAATATTACAATTAATATTACAATTAATATTTAATTAATATTTTAATTAATATTTAGTTAATATTTAATTAATATTTAATTAATATTTAATTAATATTTATATATTTTTAGCATGGGAAGACAATCCAGCATTACGTCCATCAGATGTTCAAGTTAAATCTACAATCGAAACTTTATGTGAAAGATATTTGAATGGAAATTCACCATTAATTACTCCAAATGTAAACTCTGAAGTTGATATACCGAATTTAGAATTGAATCAATCAAGCCATCAAGCCTCCGAATCCAGTAACTATGATTTTGATGTCAAGACTACTCCAAATAAAGAAGATATTCCAATGATTAACATTATAAAACCATTCGAAGACGGAATCGCTGCACATAAACAGCGTAATTACAAAGAAGCTTGGGAATGCTTCGATGTACATTCAGAGTTAGGTCTTAGTACTGCAAAATATTGGAAAGGATATTATCTTCATTCTGGTAATTATGTAGAGAAAAATCTAGAAGAAGCTTTGAAATGGTTTAAGATGGCAGCAGATGATGGTGTTATAGATGCACAACTTCGTTATGCATTCGGGTTAATTGAAATTAACAAAGATAGTTCTAAAAACGATGAAATAATACGATACATGAAACTAGCGGCAGATGCTGAAAATGAAAGCGCTATGTTTCATCTTGGGGATATTTATTATAATGGAAAATTGGGGGTGAAAGAAGATAAAGATAAGGGTCTTAACCTAATCAAATTAGCAGCTTATAAGAATCAACAAGATGCAATTAAATTTATTAGTAATAATAAAAAATAGTAAAATTATATTTTGAAGTATATAGATATTTCATTATTTATCACATTATTTATTCATTAATTCATTAATTCATTAATTCATTAATTCATTAATTCATTAATTCATTAATTCATTATTTATTACATTATTTATTTAGATTATTTTTTCATTATTTATTTACATTTACATTATTTATTCATTATTCATTAATTATTTACCTATTTTATTAATTTATCTCATAATGAAAGATACAAAATACATATTTAAGTTGTTGGGTGCTCTCTCAATTGAATTACCTTGTTCATTCTATTAATGGGACAATAATAAAATTAGTATCTATTTGTATATTAATTTTAGGAATCTAATGATAAAATAAATGATCACCACTTCTAATTCAACTTCAATCTCTTTGGTAATAATAAAATACCTCTACCTGATAAAAGTCAATTTAAAATTAAATTTACAAAAAAAAATTTTACGACTGTTGGTTCAGGTAAAACGCACATAAATAACTAAGTCAATCAAATCCAATTTTTCAAATAAATGTTATCTTATTACTTTCAAAAATTTTAGCATTTCCTGTTAACTCTCTTGGAATTCAAAGAGAAAGGAGTGTATGTTATAGTTTATTCAGTAAGCCAAGCCAAGCTTGTGTATGAATGATCCTTGATTAAGATATTTAGCAGAGTTAATGTATTGAATTGAAAACCCAAATTGATTCTAAATGAATTATCCAAATGATATTATTATATATAATTTAATAAAAGTATGCTACCAAGATAAAGTGTAGGTAAATATCTTTAAAACAAATGACAGGAACCTTCACATCAAAACCGTAAGAATTAATTTTGAGCTTTAACTACCCACACTTAAACTTTTAATAAAAGTTTCGTTGTCAAACTTTTATATTTTGGCATCAGTTTACCATTCCAAATTGAAGATAATTCTTGTAAAAATATCACTTCTAATGAAATAATGAAATTTTATTAGGAATTCTTTACAAGAATCAGATTTATAAGACTAGTAATTTATATGAGTGGACAGCACAACATTTGCTAATTCAAATTTCTTAATACGAAATTCACAGGCAAGTCCGCAAAATTTCTGTGAAGTTTCCTTATAAAAGTTTTTTAAACATTTAAACTTTAAATTTGCATGATTTATTTATTGAGAGAAAAATAGTTTACGTACAGTACATGCAGCAATCATAGATTACAGACATATCTGGCCAGTATCTTTAAATAAGAAAAAATATAAAGAAAAAATTTCAAAAATAATTATCTATCGTAGTTACATATAAACTATTTAATTAATCATCAAAAATAATATTAAACGAAAGTTTCAGGTCATTGCTCAAGAATTAAGAGTATATGAATGATTGAAGTTTAAATTTTAAAAATTTTTATATAAAATTCAAACGTTTATTATACTCTCAATGCTTGAAAATAGACCTGAAACTTTGATAGTAAATGCAAATATATTTTGGTACTTAAGTTCGTTTAATTTTATTTTGACAATTGATTAAAAAAAAATAGTTACAATAGATAATTATTTTTTTTTTTGAAATTTTATCATTTATTTTTTTATAACAAATTTTTATTTAATATTAAAATAATTGTTTCTTTATCGAAATCTCTGACTACAATAAATGAATATTCCTACATAATCTAGTTATGGATTCAAATTGGGTGTAATCTAAAATTTTTATAATATTTTTTTTTTTTTTTGAAGGATGACTTATTGTCATGATAAGTTAAACCTTTGATCAAAAATATACTTGTTTTTGATGTCAGCAAAGGCTGTATTAATAACCTTAACCTATATCTCCATAAATGAAGGGATTAGCAGTAGCCACTTTGGCCATTTTGGCCACTTTGAAGAGAAAAAAGAATAGGGCAAAAATTTTATTTATTATTAATTTTTTTATTACAAAAATACATACTTAAAGAGATTGCAATATGGAAAACCTTTTGGAACAAGCACAACTGTATAAATGAGATTGAATTAGGAATCTAAAAAGCGGTTAGTTATTTTTTTCAGAATTTTTTTGACAATAAGGATTTTATCTAATTTAATACGTAATAATATTTTTTTGTCTATATAAAAAGAATTAATATAATTTTAAATAATAAAAGAAATAAGGTTCTACATAAAAGCATTAATACACCAGAAATTTGTTTGATTTATAGCAATTATATAAAATTATTTCCTAATTTTATTATCTTAGACATTAAAGAAATTATATTTCTATTTGTGATAGTCTAATATTCTACAGATAATTTTATAATTTTGTTCCTTTAATTTTGCTAGTGATCTTATAAATTACTAACTAACTTTAATACTAGAGTAAATCAATTAAAAATGATTTATGAGATATAATATAAATCGTTAGAATAGTTTTTTTCCAAACATTATACAGTTAACCCCTTGGACAAAAAATAAAATGGGTGATTATGATGAAAAGTGACTATGTAGAAGGATTTTTATATAGAATTCTAAAGTAAAAGAGGTGTGACTATTAAAAAACCCTGTGATTATAAGGGGTTTTTTTACATAGCATTAATAGGTATTGGTCGGAGATTTATATGACGTGATTATACAGGGTGACTATAGAGGAGTCTACCGTACTTAGCATGGTTATATGGTTTAAAGACACGATTTACAATATTTAATTAAATACTTCATAATCTACTATTGAAAATCTCTCATTTATTGTTTTAACACTTCCTTCATAATATTTAACATACTGTTTATTCAATCACACCAACTCTTTTTATCTCGAATAAAATTAGATGATTGAGTAAAATTAGATACTTGTGTATCTTGTGTATTTATTAAAAGCTGAACTTCAGAGCCAATATAATCAATAGCATATTTTCATCTTTCACTCGACTAAGAATTGAACTTTGTGCATTTCCATTTTTCAATGAAAAAATAAACCACTTTTGTTTTCATCCAAGAAGTATAACTTTCCTTTGTTTTATCCCATTCTAGAGGATTAAATCCTCCAAGGATTTTATTTGTACCTGCAACTTTTAAAATTGTCACTATAGTAGAGTGGCATGACACTTGTTCCAAAAAATTTTAGGATCAAACCCATCTTACTACCTCGTAATATTAATTGAAATTCATATGGGATATTGTTTAAAAGATATGTTGTAGAAGTTTCATTTATAACAATAGTGGAAAATTTATCTTGTGTTCGAGAAGGTAATTCGTTCATTAGAAAGTATTAGATGATAAAGTAAATCATCTAAAGTAAGGTTTTACTTCGTGTAAAATATTTTTGCCAAATATTTTAAAATAACGAATGTGAGATAAAAAGTTTTGTAAAGTAGTTTTCAATGCCATGAAATCTTCATCATACCATTCTTCACGTTTAGAAGGCAATTTTGGATTTTGGTTGATTCCCCATTGAATTACTTTATCACAAATCTTAATTTCCTCCATCTGTAAATTATCCATTTTAATAATTGATATCAAAAATCCTCAGCATCAAAAATAATATTTAGATATTTTGCAATATAATGTTATTACATAATTTTTCTAATAAATTAAATTTATTATTTGTTTAAAGATTTTATGATAAATTAAAGAAAGTTGAGAAAAGTGTGTACGTAACCAAGAAGCTTTGTTTTTAATAAGATAGATTTCTAATTGTTTAAATAATTCCCAATTTTTCAAATTCACTTGCGAGAATCATTTATTCAAAGATAAATTTTGTTTCGCATTACAATTCCGCCATAATATTACTTTTATTACTATTCGTTACATTGCAACTTTTTTTTTAAATATTTTAAATAATATAAAATTTATTACACACCAAGCATAACATCGATAATCTTCATTTGAAATATTGGGTTTAGAAATTGGTTTAATATTATTATCATTTTGAGGTGCGTTGGTCAATTCTTTATTGAAATAATGTCGATAGTTTTCTTATTTTCATCTTTATCAACTTCAACAATCACATTATAATCTTCTTATCATCCAAGAATGAGTAAAATCTTGAAATAACTTGTCAAAAATTTAAATGTCATTTTTTATAATAATGATTGCATAATAATAGCAGTTGGAATATAAAAATATAAATCAGCATTTGCGAGTAATTTAATAAAGGTTAATCGTTAATCAATCAATGAAAAAATTCAAAACTCACACCTGAGCACTGTCCAAGGTCTGCGTCCGCGCCGTCCGTAACCTTAATTAGCTTATAAATGTATGTTAAAACTTTTTAGATATATGCAAAAATCATAGCTCAAAGCAGATTTTTATAACAAAATTTTGCGTTATTAACGTTTTTTAAAAAAAGTAATACAATACTGCATTGATCTGTAAAATAAAATCAAATAAAGATCAATTTTTGGAAATCCCGACAAAGCAACAGTTCTCAAATAGATAAATATAATTTCTTTAAATGTAACAAGATGGAGATGGAAGACAACATTGAATCTGGAACGAGATTATGGTTCTTAAATGTAGATCTCTTTCAGTATATCACGAATCAATGAAGGATAAATAAGTATTTTCTTTTTTCTTTATTAATTTGTAACATATTAAAAAAAATTATTCTATTTATACTTAATCTAATAAATGTTTTATTGAACAAAACTATATAATTATTTGGTTAATAATTAAAAATTATTAAATATTCTAATTATTGTTATATATCAAATTTTAAAATAGAAGTATCTTGAACTCTTAAAGTATTTTGAATTGCTAAACTATGTTGTATTAAGGGTTGACTTGTTAAGTACGCTTCAGAATGAGTAATTTCAGCAGAATTTTCATTATGCATTTCTTGATCTATATCTAAAAACATAAGAGAATGTCCTGTTTTATTATCAAAACATAAATCCCTTCTCCATTTTTCTAATGAATTATAAATTGTTTCAGTACTTGGACGTTCAGATGGATCTTTATGCCAACATTTTTCCATTAATTCTATATAACATTGAGGTGTGTCTTCATCAATATTTGGTCGAAGTCCATTAAAAATATTTAAAGCTAATCTTGCATTATATGCTCTATCACCAAATGGTATTTTTCCTGTTGATATTAACCACATTATAATTCCAACACTGTAAATGTCTGAAGCTTGTGTATATTGTTTTTTATATAATACTTCTGGTGCAATATACGGTAATACACCATATATCCTAGATGATGAAATTTCATTTGCTGGCCTGCATAATCCCAAATCTCCTAATCTTATAAATCTTGAATTGTTATGTACTTCAGTAATCATGAGATTACCAGGATGAAGATCACGATGGATAAATCCTTTACTGTGAATGGCATGTAATCCACTAATAAAGGAATGCAATAACCATAACTTTTCAATCCAAGGCAATGATTTATTTTGTTGAAGAAATTTTATCAAATTTCCATCTTTCATATATCGTAGAACTAATGCATATTCTTTTGTTACCGAATCTTTAGTTATACCCAAAATTGGCAAAACATACTTATCTCGACATTGGAAATTTACCAATAACTATATTTATAAAAATTATATTTAAATCAATATATTACCTATTACAAAAAAAAAAAAAATTGTATATTAATATATTTTTATTTACCTCTTTTAAAAACTCAGAATTGATTTGTTGTGAATTCTTAAGTTTCTTCAAAGCAACTTTATTTGATTTATAAAATTCAAATAATTCTTTAGGCATATCTTTCCATTCTGCTTTCCAAATACTGCCAAATGAACCTTCAGCTAAATAATCTATATCTTTGAATTTACTATAATCTATCCATCTCCAAACTTCCCAATCCTCTGCATTTTTATCTAATTGAGTCTTTTGGATAATTGTATCAATTTCATAATTACCACTGGTCCATTTTGATAAATAACTTATTTCTATAAGTGCACAATTTAAACATGTATCTATATACATATTTAAATCCCCACAATTATGACATCTACCTAAATTTGGAAAATATTTTATGCATATTTCATTACAGGAATTTGTTTGCCAACAAGCACAGCAATTTTGATAATTTGCTAAATTAAAACCTTCTATAAAAGTATTTTCCATTAATTTAGTTTGATTTTTCTTCATTAGTGAGATTACAAGTTCATTTCTATGGTAACCTTCAATTGCAATTTGTCCAAATTTATCTCCACCTTCAGCTGATTTCAAGTACCATTGAAAAGCTTTCTCTTTATCTATCATTGTTCCAATTCCTTTTTCATAACACCAGCCAAGATTATTTTGACCACTGCTGTTTCCTCCTTCAGCTGATTTCAGGTACCACTGAAATGCTTTCTCTTCATCTACTGTAGTTCCAATTCCTCTTTCATAACAATATCCAAGATTAGCTTGTCCATTACTATTTCCACCTTCGGCTGATTTTAGATACCATTGAAATGCCTTCTTTTCATCTTTTGTTATTAAAGTTCCGTTTCCATAGTAAAGCCCGAGATTAAATTGTGCATTGCCATTTCCTCCTTCAGCTGACTTCAAGTACCATTGATATGCTTCCTCTTCATCTTTAGTGGTTCCAGTTCCATTTTCATATAAAGCTCCAAGATTATATTGTGCCCTAGAATTTCCCCCTTCAGCTGACTTTAAGTACCATTGAAATGCCTTTTCTTCATCTTTCATTGTTCCGATTCCAAATTGATAAAAATGACCAAGTTTATTCTGTCCATCACTATCACCTTCTTCTGCAGTCTTTAAATACCATTGAAATGCTTTTTCCTCATTTTTAGTAGTTCCAATTCCATATTGATAACAACAACCAAGACTATAAAGTCCATTACTGTTTCCCCCTTCAGCTGATTTCAAGTACCAATGAAATGCTCTCTCTTCATCTTTGGTGGTTCCAATTCCATAGTAATAGCAGTCTCCAACATACAACTGTCCATCACTATTTCCTCTTTCAGCCGACTTTAAGTACCATTGAAATGCTTTTTCTTCATCTTTCATTGTTCCGATTCCAAATTGATAAAAATGACCAAGTTTATTCTGTCCATCACTATCACCTTC